>JAJTIZ010000110.1:0-122754 GCA_021365335.1 Phaeosphaeriaceae sp. PMI808
GCAAAGAAGCGCGGCATTCTGGGCACGGCTTAGAGTCCTTGATGGAGAAAGGCTCAGCAGAGGTCTTTAGCCCGATGTATTTGCCAGTGCGTGGATCGACCTCATAGTGTTCTTGCATGCCCATAGTACCATCAAGTGAGTCGATCGTGAAAACATGACCACAAGCGGTGAAGATACACGGATCTATATCCAGATCAATGTCTTTGTAGGGAGTGAATGTCAACAAGTCAGCCTGCATGGCTTTGACATCATCACCACCATGAACCTGGCAATATTTTGTGTCTGGGCACTCCTCTCCACAAACCGAAGGACACCTACAACCGCAAGCCAGAGTTTTGTCGCATCGCTCAGAGCACGGAATCCAAATACACGGAGCGGCGCATGGCATCGGGCAAGTCTTGGTGTGAGGGCAATGAAGTCCAGAGCTGCATTGCTCCTCCAGGCAAGGACTACAGTACTCTGAACAAATCTTACCGCAGTGTGAATGCGAGCAACGGGTGTCGCATTTCTCTGTACAAAGCGAGCAAGGTTTACCTTCATGACAGGTGGATGCACATCGGTGCTTGCATGTGTTATACTCACGATCGCACCTTTGCTTGCACTCCCCGTGGTCAGTTTTGCCGACTTTTCCATATTTGCGTTCCTTGCACTCATGACATGGCCTTTGGCAGACATGCCCACAAGCTAAGACTTCGCCACAAGCAGCGAAGCAGCGAAATTGATTATCCTGGACATTGATCGCGCAGCTTGCTGTAACCTCATGATTACAGCCAGGAACTATACGCTTCACCGGCTTTTTGCAAATTACGCTCGAGAGATCTTGATACTCGTAACATAACAAACCGGTCTTCTCATGACCACAATCAAGTTGAACCTTCTTGTTTTCAATGAGAAATTGACAGCGCAAATCGCATTTGTTTCCGCATGGCTTTGGGCAAAGATGCTTGCAGCCAACTTTGAGCTTCATACAAGGCTTCATACAATGAACAGCTCCGTGGAGCATATCTGAATGGCATTTTGCGACGCAGGCGTGTCCGCACTTAAGCTGCTTCTCGCAAAGCAGATTACATCCTGCCTCAGGAGACAAGCGTGCAAAATCGGGTGGGTCTCGAACTAGCATTCTTGTATCTTTGTGCCTGGGACAGCATAGCTCCAAAGCATCACCCACATTTTCGTTGGCGCGAAGAATTTTCAGAACATCATGCCACATGGGAACGCTCTCAGTCGTGTTGGTATTTCCCACAATGTACATGCCATGCTGCGCTCGGGAAAGGAGGACGTTGATCCTGTTGGGTGTCTTAAGAAAGCCAGGGTTGTTCTTCTGGTTGCTTCGGACAAGCGAAACAATGATGATTTTCGCCTCTTCGCCTTGGAAATTGTCAACCGTAGCGAGGCGGAGAGCTTGATTCAAAGATCCTTTAGCCGTAACGTTTGAGCCTGAAGCAGTAACTGCAATGAGCTCCTCGTCCGGGTCAACGCCCTCCTTCTCAAGTTCATCAACGTCTCTGTCATTCAACAAGATGGTGTGTGTGCAGCTAAACCCAGTCCTGAGCTTTCTCAACTGGCCCAGGTAAGGCGTGATGACTGCAATGTCAGCCGGCTTATAGACTCCCTGTTGGGCTAAATGTTTCACAAGAGCCACGATCACATCCACTTCGTATGCATTCGTCCGTGAAGTCGAGTATCCATCTGAACTATCGTCCTCCAGCTTCTCGTGATGCATCCAGAATAGACGACGGCGCATGCCAACAACTTCGGGATACCTGAAGACCGAAGGGTCGTCTTGTAAACCTGGATATTGCGTCTGGCGGACAAGTTGCGAGACGGACGGGTGCATGCGCCGTGAGCATATGAGCTTCAAGAACTTCGCCAGCCTCCTCACAAATCAACACTTTTGGATTGACTCCAGAAAGTAAATCGAGATTACGAGCCAGGCCACTGGTCGTGATGCCAATGATGTTTGCTTGTCGTAGCACACGGAGCTTCAACTCCATAGTAATAACCTCGAGTCTCTGCTTGGATTCATTGTACGACGACATAGCATGACGAAGTTTCTCATGGAGATCATCTTTCATCCCGGATATCCATGAGTTGAAAATTACCCTTCGCTCAGCAAAAGTCATTCTATGCGGCTGGGTATCACGCAGTTCAGCGATGGGACGTGGACGCCATTGACCGGGGTAGCTAGCCTTAAGCCAGATATCCACCATGGTACCTTGCTCCTCATTCTTCACCAGAGTGAAGCCGTCTTCATCCGTGTCACTGAAAATTTGCATGTAGGCCTCTGGGTAGTTCTCGGAAAGGTGGCCTTTTATGGAAGATTCGTCGCCGACCACAGCAAATGCTTCCATCAGTTTGTTGATCTCTTTAACTTCCTTCTTCACTGCTTCATATAGCTTCCCGCGTTCAGACTTCTCTACTTTAGTCAGATCAAGACGCTGAGTGAGATTTCTGAGGTTGACATCTTCCAGTCTTTCTGACTTTGATCGGCTTCCAATGCGCACAATGTTTGTTACGCTATCATCCACCGAACGCTCAAGAATAGCATCCAGTGCGTGATTAGTCTGGGTACAGACCAGGATTGGGCCAATTTCAGTAGCAGTCTTGTTCGATAGTGAAACTCGTATAAGTTGCACTCCAGTGTATGACTTGCCGGTTCCAGGTGGCCCTTGAACTAACGCGACAGAGTGCGCAAGAGAGGAAACTACTGCTTCGGCCTGGCCTAGATCAAGTGTAGACATTTGAGCCAGCTGATCCGCCGCGTCTTTGATGCTGTCGCTAGGTGCAAAATATAATGGCGCATTGCCAGTCGTAATCTTTGATAAATCGAACTTGAAGCCTGGTTTGGTAGCATACAAAGGAGGCTGGATATCAATCTCTCGATCTGGGTTCTCAGGCGTCGAGGTAGGAGCCAAGATGTGCGGGAACGGCATGTCGAGACTTCCGCTAATACGCTGCATCGCCTTCAAAGTGGGCTCAAAGGAAGGCAAAAGGACTCCAGGGAACTCAACGAGTGACAGCTGTGCATACGTGTTATCTCCGAGTGCCTGCGATGAGAGTTCATGAAGATCGGACTGATTGACAGGCTTCGCTACCACGTAAGCATGCTCGGGATCTGATACCAAGTCGTATTCGGCCTGCAGCCTAGTGGGCTTTTGTTCTTTCGGGGAAACAACAAAGAATATAGCGGAGCCTTCGGAGCTGAGGAGGCAGATGAGCGCATCTGAACCCAGTCTCTTGGATAAATTCCACCATTCTTTTCGAGCCGCTTTGGACTGCTGATTGTTTGCTTCAGGGCGTGCGAAACGCATCGCAACTTGAGCGCCGTGGTACTCGTCAAAGGCAGCGAAAACTATACACACGTTATCATAAACGTGAGTGCGTGCGCTCTGGCGCCGGGGATCGTTGTTGTTAATCTGACTGAAAGGATTCTGGAGTCTGTCGAGCCCAAACTTCGCAGCATCTCGCAGCTGACCTATTGTGTCCTCTCGCAACAGACGGAAGTGACGATCAACTAAACCCAAAGTGCCTCCAAAGTGCCATTCCTGCGGATCGACAACTGGAAGATACTCATTGCGAGAGCTCTGGATCTCTTGTAAAGTAGGCAAGATTGAAATGTTTTCAATATCCACATAATCGTTGTCATGTCTGCGACCCTGCTCCGAAAGCTCACCCGGCATCTCTCGTGCAAGCTGGAACGTTGCGCGGGCGCCAACAGGCCTCTGTATACTTTTGGCATCTGGTAGAGCTTGGCCGATACCAAGACGTTGCTGTAGTCTTCCAAGATTCTTTTTTGACTTCCTCATGGTGAAGGTAACACTCTCTGGAAGACCCTCCAAAAGCTTTGCAAACGTGTCGACGATGGAGACAAAACCTGGATTGATCTGGGCGGGCGTGTTGATCTCGATAAGCTTCAAGAGGAAGTCAAGCGTGGTCTCAACAGCTTCTAATATCTCTGCGTGGACCTCACCGTCTTCCCAACTCGCGAATAGGATATCTGGGTCAGACAGATGGGTAGCAAGCGTAGCGAAGAGCGAAACTGCGCTTCGGCCACTGCCATCGCTGCTGTACATGATATTGTAGACAGTTGTGACCTTGCCTCTCAGTAAAACGGATGCGGTTACGTTGGCGTGGGTGAATATCTTGAAAAAGGGCATCAGCTGGGTTTTGAGAACACGGGTCAGGCGACCTTGACCAAGCCTATCGAAAGGCTGCTTGAGAAGCTCGTCGATACGTAGTAATCCGCCATCGCTAGTGAGTAGTGTGACCATTTCTTGCATAGTTCCAACCTCGCCAGCTACCAGTTCAAACGCCTGCTGAAAGAAAATGCCCAGCCCAAATCCTAGCGGACGGGCGTCAGCACAATTCTTGGGAACTTTGTATCGAAAATCCTTCAACCGGGCTTCGGAGTTTGCAAGAGCGCGGTCACTTGCGTCTGTCACGCCATTTGCGACTTTCAAGTGTTCGATATCACTTCGCTCGTGGGAGTACGTGCAGCCATTGCCTCTATAACAGTGTCCTTTCATGAAGTTTAGGCAAGCCTCGGGCTTGAATTTGGGGTCCTTTACATGGGCAAACTGACATTCGGTGCCATTTTTACAATTGCCTAGCTGGAAGAAGTGACATGGTCTACAGAAAGTCAGTTGTATGAATGCGATGTTAAACGAAACTGAAATCAACCTCTTGCTAGGCTCCATTCTAGCGAACAACTAGTAGCTAACAGATTTGTTCCTGCTTTTCTCGGTCAAATCGATGATTAGGTTTTTCCTGGAGATGATGCAACGATTGTGGGAGGACAGGCGGGCTTGTCATGAAACAGGTACAGATGAATCGAAATTGCCGGCGAAGTCGTAGATGTAGGCAGGAAAGTCTTGCGCGATAAACAAAAGTTCACGCGTGAGTAGATAGCAAACAGGCTGAGACGTTTTAGCAAACAAGTGATCGACCTTTTAATTAGCGCACTTCGGATACCCATTCACTACCTGCATGCGCAGCCAGAAATCAATGATATGAATCGTCCGGCCAATACAAACAATTACTGAATAATGCATATTGAAGCTTTTTAGATGCAGTGAAAGCCAATCGCGGAAGTTCTTGTTTGCTTGTTCTGGGTCGAAGCAAACCACTTTGAATTGCAGATGTATAGAATATGGATATATTACAAGTTCGCACGACCTTTTCCTTGACAGCATGGTACATAGAAATTTTTGGGTCATAAAAGACAAGAAAGGACCGGGCTTCCTCTCGTAGGCACTGAAAGAAGGTGGAGTAAATGGGGTGTCAGTTTTGTGAGACTAGATGTGATTGTTCACCGTATTCTTTTAGCAGCAGTTGCAGAGAGGCGAAGTTACCTACCTATTCGATTGACAGAGACCAGAAACGACTACTCCACTCTAATGACCTACTAACTTAGCGGGTATTATCACCTAACCACCTATCTTACGTTTCTTCGATCTAGTATTCCTTGACGGACCTTTCGACACACTACTCGCCCTGGACGTGATACTACTGGCGCTCGGCGTAACACCCTCCATCTGTACCTCCGAAGAACCATGTACGACAAGATTGCCTCTGTTCCGTTGGAAGAGAGGTAGCGCGCTTCTAATCGCGTGAACGCGCGCACCAAGAGAGTAATCCAAAACATTTTTTAGGATTTTGCGGGCCTCTGATAGCCCCGCTTCGTCTTCAAACATACAGCTGTAGATCTGCTCCATGTGATGCGTGGGCATCTTTTCAGTGCTATCCGTGCTATCGTCCTCATCCGCATTGTCAGCGTCATCGCTATCACCAGCATCGTCTGTGCGCCAATGTATCCAAATGCGCACCGTTTGTATATCAGTGGTGACAGAAACGTGGTATGCTTCAAGGTGAGTTGCTTTCCGCCCGTAAGATATGTTGAAAAACTCGTCCAAGTAATTGACAATGGTCACACCGTCTCGAGCAGACTGAGTCTGCGCGTGGAAATGGCCAGTTGAAGAGGTAGGGGTCTTCCATTGCGACGTAAGGAAGGGAAACCGTAGCGACTGGGTCAGCGCATATGTGCCAACCCAGTCGTCTTCCTTTTTTGTGAAAACTGTCTTCAGTCGTGGGCCATCGTAGGACATGGCGTGGTCGTGCGATAGGTAGCCAACCACTAAGTCAGCCCTCGCTTGTGCTAGCTTTCCATGATATGTTGGGACATGGTCATTGGGCGCGTCCGGGAGAAAGACAGAGGAAAGATATACATCTTCTCTACACACAATCTTTTCCGTACCATGTGGGTTTTTGGGAGATTTCCCATCGAAGAGAAGAAGGCGGCCCATCATCTCTATCCCATCCTTTTCATTCAAAAAGGATGCTGCTCTCCGCAAGCCTACCATCTGCTTTGCATTAGGACAAGGAGGCTCAGGACGATCTAGACGGAACGTGCAGTCAACCAGTGTGCGCAATTCTGTCGGCAACTTAGACCCCGTATCCACCCAGATATTATATTGACCCAGCTTTATGCGCTCCTGTTTCATGTCTACAGCTCCATTACTCTCGCGAGTCGAACAGTTAGGTCTTGGAGACACTGTTGCCATAGATGGTTTGGGTTTAGCTAAGTTCCGTAGGTTTGCTTGAGTAAGAGGTAGGCTGCAGCCAGATTCAGTAGCCGTCAGTGAAGTTGAGTTTGCCTGAGAATGATGTGAAGAGCAAGTGGTCATGATGTTTTTTTTTTGCATTTCGGGATTGCAAATGGCGGTAGCATGCAGGTGATGTGGGACTTGCACTTCAAATAGTTTGCATCAATTTTAACGGCTAATCGACAGCTTTGTCACTATAATGTTCGCCAAATACTCAAGATCTGGAACGAAAAGGCCAAGAATTTCAGCGCAATACCAATAGGAATTTCTGAGCAAAATCCTTCGGTTTTGACTATGCGCGCTGACTTGATACTGGCATCCCACTCGCAGCAAACATGATAGCTTGATGTGTCTCCCCTTTGTCATAGTGTGCAACCCTGTCAGCAATTTCTTTGTTCAGTCCCATCAATTTCGGCCAGCGTGCTTCACACAATTCTGGCTTTAATCTCTTGTCCTATTAACATCCATTGTCGTCAACCTTGGAAGTAAACTAGCATGTCATGTGTCGCCAATGCCCCTTACCTTCACTTTTCGACGCTGTCTGCCTTGGTCATAACGAACCCACACATCAGCCAGGGCTTCGGTACGCTCCTTTGTAAGTACCGGCCCCTACAGATATCACAATGTTTTTCTTATATCCACCCTAGCTTCTGCTGAGCCATCGCATCGCTTACCAGACAGCCTTGACGCAGATCTCATAGCGTATGCATGTCCATATCTGGTACAACTGGGTTTTCCCGCGTTGTATCACTTTCGCTCTGAAAGCCTGTGATGCGAGGCAAATTTGTCGGTTGAAGTGCCATACTTTTGAGAATTCACTGTGCATTATAGTCTTCATCGAGCAAGGTTCGAGATTCTTCAACCAACGGCTCATTACACCCGCTTGCACAATCGGCTTCCGGTATATGGACCACGCAGCTCTTGTCTTGCAAGGGCTCCTGTCGCGCTAAGCAGTGCCTTTAACCAAAAAAAAGTTAGACTTTGTGTATACCATTGATACAGCTTTCGAGCAAAAGCTCTCTAATTCCAAAATTTGTCTCGTTTGACCAGATGGTACTGTATATGTCTGCATACAGAAGCAGCACAGAAAGACGCTCGCATTGTGATGCCGTACCCAGATTTGCCCGCAATAATGATCAGAAGCTATGGTTGTAGTAATGTGATGTTATTGGATAGTCAAATACTTTCAGTCGGCGCCTGATTGAAACGCAAGAGCTGCAAGGAACCTTGTTCTCTGTCTCAGCTGCTGTCTTCCTATCTCTGTCCTTCTTCGCTTTGACGCCCACTCCTCTATTCTGAGCAGGTGCACCACTGCCTTGTTCTCTACCTCGGCTGCTAAGTGTAGTGCCGTCTTCCCATCCTCGTCTTTTGCCTTTATGTCCGCCCCCATGATAACCAGCAGCTGCACTAGCGCCTTGTTCCCTATTGAAGCACCTCCTACAGCTGAGATTGCCTCGTGCAGCACCGTACGTCCACTGTCAGTCTTTGCTCGAATATTCGCTCCTTTTCCGAATAGCAGAAACACTACTGCTACATCTATTTCATTGACTGCCCAGTGTAGCGCCGTCCGCCCAGAATTGTCCTTCGTGTTCACGGCCGCCCCTATGTCCACCAGCAGCCGCACTATCGCCTTATTCCCTGCCCTAGCTGCCCAGTGTAATACTGTCGACCCATTACTCCCCCTTGTATTCACGTCCGCCCCTTTGCTGACTAGCGTCCGTATAACCGCTTGGCTCTCTCTTCCATATTCAACTGCTGAGTGCAGTACTGTCCTCCCATTCATGCCTATCGCATTGACGTCTGCTCCGCCATCGACCAGCGACTGCACTATTTCCACGTTCATTTCCCAACATGCTAAGTGGAGCGCTGTAGCCCCATAATTGTTCTTTGCGTTTACGTTTGCTCCTTTGTCGACTAGCATCTGCACAACCGCGTTGTTCCTTCTTGTTAAAAATGCCGAGTGCAATACTGTCTCCTCATTATCTCTCTTTGCGTTCACATCCGCTCCTTTGCTGACCAGCAACTTCACTATCTCCTCATCCCCTGCTTCAGCTGCCCAGTGCAGCGACGTTTTTTTGTACTTGTCCCTTGCATTCACCTCCGCTCCGTTATCAATCAATACCTGTATCATTGTTTGATTCCGTGCTCTAGTTGCTAAATGTAGCGCTGTGTTTCCCTCGCTATCTTTCCTATTAATATACTTCAAACATCGCGGCGTCCAACTTTCCCAAGCAACTGCCGTTCGAACTAATGGCAGAAACCCTAAGAAGCATAGCATGTGTAACAGCGGTATAGTTTGAGGCAGAGAGAGACGTTTCTTATTCCTGTATGTCGCCCACCAATGCCTCCGCGAGGTAGGTTTGGTATAGAGAAATTGCTTGAGAGCGCAAAGCAGCTCAACGTCTAGGGATGAGCAGCTCTTTGCATGTTCAGGCCAGTGAAAGGCTGCATACATCAGTAGCGAAGACTCTTGCGAGCAAGACTTGTTGTCGAGAGCCAGAGGTGCATGCTGCAAGCCGCTCTGGGCAATACAATCGAGACAAATTTGTGTTAATACTAGATGTGCGTTCTCTAGCTCGATGCGGAACTCCTCTAGCACTGCATCGCTGTCGTGCTCTTTGCGCACCAGGTAGTCCCGCGCTGACTGGTGGACAAGACTAACTTGCTGCTCCTGTACCTTCAGGAAAGGTCCACATAGAGCAATCTCATCGCGGATTGCTTGCTCCACAGTAAGAGGAGGAGATGGCTGGGTGCCTACAGCAGCCGCAAGCTCTTGTAGCTGTAGAGGGCGTTGAGCCAGGGTCACCCAACGCAAGATCTTAGAAGTAGTATCTCTCCATTCGCTGGGGATTTGAAGCAGCATGCGACCATAGATCTTTGGTAGGCCGCCTGGCAGGTCGTTGAGAGACTTCAGCACTTGACTGCACGTCAACTTCTGCGACAGCTCGTGCATCGCGAAGCCTACCCACAGGAACGTCCCCTCGGCGCGTGCAAGAAGAGTCGTCTGCACAGTCACCCGAAACTCGTCGTTGAAGCCTTCTAACCTTGCTAGCTCGTCCACCCGGGTGAAAATGAACCGCTCGATGTCGCTGACCACCTTCTCGTTGTAGTCAGGGTCTAGCTTCACCCTCACGCACCCTTGCAGGCCGTGTAGGTCTCGGCTGACGATCGCTAGCCTGAATGCTGTCGTACACGTTGATGTAGCCGCAGGAGCAAGCAGGCTAACGATCCTTGGTAGGAGTACCCTCAGCGCACCTTCGTCGCACTCGTCAAGACCGTCAAGCACACAGAAGACCGCCCCAAGCTCAGCATCTCTGACGAGCTTACTGAAAATGATCCACAGCGTCTCCAGAGACGAAAGCGTCTGCTGTATTCTCTCAGGCGGCTCGAAGTACGGCAGCGCGTGCTGGACCAGCTGCGGACGCTTGGTGATAATCTGGCGCACTAGTCCGCGAAGCACGGCAACGACCGTGTTGCGCTTCTCGTCCTGGTGGCTGCAAAAGTAGTACACTAGTTGTGCGTCTTCTCTGCCTACAGTCTTCTTCTCGAGCTCCTCCGTTAGGAAGACAGACAGCATCGTCTTTCCCTTGCCAGGGCCTCCAGAAATCCATAGAAGGCGCGTGCTACCATTGAGCCAGGCGCGATAGCTCTCATTGTGTGTGATCCACTCGCAAGTGCCTGCAACCCTCGTCCCTTTCGCGCTGATCAGGCTTTCTCGGTCGACGCTGGGATCGGTGAGGAAGAGGGCGTTGCGACACACGCTGGCCGCTTGTTCTGAGGCTTCTGTCGAATACGCGTATTAGCCGTCGGCAGTAGGGAAACAGATACTGTTCAGTGTACCTTGGGGAGATTTGGAGCCAATGAGGTATACATCCCTCGCGGAGCCCACGAAGGATTGTGAGTGATTCCGAGTGGAGGTCCCACTAATGTCTTGTTGGTGGGGTGGTGGACACTCGGACATTTGCCCTTGGTTGCGCGCGTCGCCAGATCGTTGTTGTATAACGCTGCCGGAAAAGCCGCCCTACGCACCATGGGGCGCTGTTCTGAAGGCTTTTGCGGGATGAGTCTTGAGAGTTGCGCAAAGGTAGGCATCGAAGTAGCATGCACGTCGATGTCAGCTCATGGATATGTAGGGCGTACTCTGCACACAAATTATGGGCTCTCAGCCGCAGCTAAGCCATGCTAGAGAGGTCTTCAGCGCATAGAGGTAACTACTCTCCTAACAAGCCGTGTGAGCCAATTTCCGTAAGAAGATGCTGCGCTTGACTTAGGTCGTCCATTTACAACGAATAACTTGAAGCAACTCAGCGACTCCTTTTTCCATCTATCTATTTTGTAATAAAATCACCGAGACAATCTTGACCCACACTGAAAGACAGATTATGGACTCTTTCAGTATTACAGCCAGTGCTATTAGGACTACTAGGTTCGCTACGACTAGTATTGTGCAGCTTTATAGTCTCATCAACGGTCTTACCGAAGCTAAAGATGTTGTAGTAGATGTTGCTTCCAGCTTAGCTAATATAGAGCGTCCGCTAGCTGTACTTGAGCAGCTAAGCATCTCCGATGAAGCGACTTTGACTGCGGCTAAAGAGGACCTGAAGAAAGCTAGTGTCGCGGAAGCGGTTAATAAGTGTGGTAATACTTGCTATGAGCTTAGTAAGAATCTCAAGAAGTAGACGAAACACTCTAGTACCGCAAAGCTTTCTCTTAGGGATCGCCTTTTGGTAGGTGTGTGGAATAAAGAAGGATTCATACGTTCTGAATATAGTTGCAATTATGTGAGGTAACTGTGCAGTTTGCCGTTACGAGTACTTAGCTATAAGGAGTATTTTCTAGCCACTGTGAACAGCACACACTAATTCTGTAATAGTATGACCCAAATACGATCTGAGAAGATGTCTGAGGTTGATCGGGAAATATTGAAGAGGTAGCTGCAGATACTTGAGACGAAGATCCAGAAGTATCTCGACCTTACTAAGTAGTAGCATGACGAATCCTAGGGGCGCAGGTAAAAACTCTAAGAAGAGCTGGAAGAGGAGGGAGGTGGCGGCGCGCAGCGAACTCTGGCTGTCAAGGAGGTTGAAGAGTAGTTACGCCTGCTTGAGGCCGATCAAGTCTCCTATGGAGTAGTGTTCTCGCAAGTATGGTCTAGACGGAGCGGCTAAGAGATTGGTAAAGTTATTACCTCGGATGATTCTAGGGCACTGGTAGGACTTCCGGAGAGCGTGGTGGGCAAGATTAACTAGTGGATTGGAAAGGTAAGGACCGAACGAGGTTCTACTGCTGTTGTTGGTGTGTTCAGTAGCAATATCAGCATGAAGGACTTCTGATACGTGAGAGTATCCGTCTTTGTTTACCGTCGCATCTATCTTGGTACCTATATCTAATATAGCAAGAGATAAGGCGTATGGTTATGCGTTTATTAGGAATAGAGTAGCTTTAAGATGCCGTAAGGCCTATCGGAAAGCGACTAGTATGTAGTGATACCCCGCTCGCTTGAAGCAATTAGTATTGTCGCTGATCGATTGATCGTGCCGTGTAAGTAGAATCCTACTAAAAAGATTATTCTTATTATCTCTTAGCGAACGTAGTCCCCTTGATGGCTCTATAAACAATGTGACTAAATCGGCCTAGTGAGATGATGTATTCTCTATGGATTCACATTCGACCGATAGTGATCCTGTGACGTTTTCCAAAGTCTGAATATCTATCGTCTAGCTAGTTTCAAGAGCATTAATAGCTCTATCTTTGATTAAAAGAAGACTATTAAAGCAACCCTCTAGGATGTTCCAGCCTTAAAGCTGTGTAAAAAGACTAGGGGCATAGGCGTAAGAGCTAGGTAAAGATTAAAAAGGAGCGAGAGGTAGTCTAATCATCCTTTATCAGCTGCCTACATAATGCACACACTATACTACGCTTACCTACTATATAGTAACTCTTAAGCACGTGCGACTAAGCTAGTGAGTACTCAAGTCTGTGCGCGTGATGTACGTTGAACACCAAAGTCGCGATCTCAAAGATGAGGCTGCAGAGCCACACACAATAGTTATTATTATGAGATTTTGTGGTGGAGTAGTAACTAGAGGCTTGCGAATAATTTAGACTATCTGAATTTTGCTAGGAGGCTGACGTTGCGGCTAGATCGAGTAGTTTTGAGTGGAGCTGCTGATGCAGCTGCCCGAGACACCTTACTGCCTACGGCATTAACTACCTATTTTCTGCGCTTGTTCTTCTAAGTAGATAAACTTGAAGCCTTTCTCTTCTACCTCTAGCTAGGTTGTATAGAATTTTTAGTATTAATAGCTGCGCGCTATGCTATGCGTTGAGTTGCCTTATCTACCCTCTCCTTCTCCCTTACTAACCTCCTGAGCTAGCTTCTTCTTATACTAGTAAGTAGCCTGTTATAGCTCTCTCCTCTTAGCTTTTTAAAGCTACTCTTACTCTTTCTCCTACTTCCTAACCTTCTCGTAATAGTAAGCGTAAATAAACGCTAAAATAATGTTGACGTCAATCCCTGCGTGCCGCAAAAGAACAACTGTGAAGCATCTCAATCGTTCCCCCACAATGTTATCAACTTGTAATTATGCTATCGCTATTCATAAAATACTGCGCTCTTGAAAACTTAGGCGCAGCTTAAAAATGCAAACATTGATTATTAAACCGATTGTTCTTTTGGAGGCATCAATCGGCATATGCTCTACCAAAATCTTTTTCAGTTTTCAAACCTGAGCCTGGACTGATTTGGACTGATCTCTGACTAAGCTGTTATAATACTACGTGTATCAGCCTGAGGCCCCGTGATCAAAACAGATGCCCATAATCGGGCCACCCATCGGCCCCTTAGCTACGTTTCAGAGCTGGTACTAGAAATACTAGTCTCATGTTAGTCCCTCTTAGAAATCACGCTTGCCTCTAGATGTATAGTTACAGGCTTCGGTGCGTGAACGGTTCAATTCTATCTTCCTAGTCGAATGAGCTAGGCGACGCCACCTTCTATGAACCAAAGTTCCTGGACAAAACTTTACGTAACTTAGAGATGAGGCCGTGTATCGGCTTGTCCCATTCGTAGGTTTGTGTGGTATCCCTTTTCCGCGGCGCACTTTTCTAGATTCCTGCACGAAATACTTAATTCAGAGCATTCTAACGACCATATAATGCTGTAAATTATTATTCTAGATATATGAGACCCGCGGAAGAGGTGTTACGGTGGTATGATAGGTTTGGAACAGTGCTCCTAGGTAGGGAACTATAATCAATGGATTTAGAGAAGTTACTCGAAAGGGTATGTTGGAGGAGATTGCTTGGAGAGGTGAAACTAGGGATAAGAGTGGGACTGCCGATTGATAGTGCTTACCCGGATCGATACAGTGCTAGTTAGATCAGTGCAGGAAGTATCTCCTAAATTTAGCCGGTGAGCCTCACGGCAGCACTCACTGAAAATAGGAAAACTCTTTGGCGGACTTAACGACTCTCTATAGTCGTTTATACCTCATTATGTCAACTTTGAAAGTTTACTAGTTCTCAATTGCACTAGGACTATTAGATGAAAGCGACTTGTATGCTACATCTGAGTCTCTACGAAAAAAATATGACCATGTTAGAAGCCTAGACCAGGCGCGAGTCTTCTATAGATTGGATGCCTCACTGTGCCTTTGAGAGTTTGTATAAGTTTTGCAAAGATATCGGAACCTGTGACCCTCAATTGCTGGACGAAGCGACAAATAATAGCCTCTATATCTTCCTGTCCTGTATCATACCGCCACAATCCCCTCCCTGTCACCTGAGAGACTGCGACTCACATGCAGATTAGAATGGTCGTACTCTCCTATGATGTATTTTCGTTCTCAGCCGGTTATGATTTCTCCCTACCTCCGCTGCACTTCACAACCTACAGCCAGGACGTTTTTTTTTGTCTTGAGCATCCGAGAATTAAAGATGAAAGTATAATTCACGATCATAGTGAAGCATAAAGAAATCTTGCCTCAGACTCCAGATCTTAATATCTAAATACACAGGGAAAAGTGCTGTTTGAAATCTGTGTCGCAGCGCTACCATAGATTTGAAACAGTTGAAAGTTATTGCAATTCTACAGTAATTTGAAAATTCTTCTCTGTTCGAAGAACAAAATGCTCCGTGCAGTTCCCTCTCAAGATGGGTTACCTCACCTAAAACTGCGTAACCTCTGACAGCCTCCCATTTTAAGCCAAGGGTGGTAATTCTTTGGGTACCTCTGTAGGATCACCTTGTCTCCAAATCGTGGTCAACGATGGTGGGTCACTAGGGTCTGTCGGATCCGTGCGAACAATATCAGTAATGTGCGGGTTTTGTGTTTGAATGGTGTTTTGGATCTGCCTTGACAGCTGCAAAATCCACATCGCGTCCAGTAAAAATCCATGCTCTGCCCTTACTCTGCTCGGCCATCATCCGACTTAGATACTTCTAATACCTGACGGTCCCTAGATTGCCTGAAACTCCCATTATGGCTTTTGCATTCGCATCGTCCCAGGCTTCCGACACAATTCCATCGAACATGACATAACCTGGGTTGCATGGGATGAGTTCAGGGTGCTTGTTCATCCATAATTTGCTGGAACCTATTGCCGGCTTCCCCGATAGCAGCGTGTAGAAGGCGGACACCTTGTTTCCCATATTTTCTGGTTTTTGCATTTGAGCAATGACCTCATCGGCGGAGGGAAGGTTGCCATCGCATACATAAGTAAGCTCTATCCCCTCCTCTTCCTCCTTGCTGGAGATACATCCGCGCCGTACAAGGTGCCCAAGCGCCATGTTTTGGTGTTCAGCACCGACTCCAGATACAGCATCATGACTTCGTGATGTGATGCTGCCTGCTTTTCAAAAGGAAATTAGTCAGCCTGTTCTCGTAATACAAAAGAAATCTGATCCGACTTACCCTTTTCTTGAAAGAGTGGAGGAGCTGCATAGGAAAGTGGGCCAAGGGTAATTAGGATAAAGGCCAAAGAGATTGGGTAGGATAACAGAAAGGAGAGCTTCATTCTTGATTATGATCAAACTGTAGTGTATGACTGTGACTGTAACAAGGTGCACGTTTAGGAACGGACTTTCATCATAGATACAGTTTGCCTGCGGTATGAGAAGCAAGAAACAACAATTATATACTTTTCATTCTCTATCATAAATGCTATATTTGCACGGATGCTTCTCGTGCAGACCTGATGATTACTGCTTACGGGGGCTGGGTGTTTCATGAAGAGACACCGTGCCTTGTATGATATCGGCATCTATTCCAGATTCATGATAATTCCAACAAAAACTAGTCGTCCTTGCCTCCTCCGTGCCTCACAAGGCACAATCCATCAATAGACGCCTCGGGTGTGACTTTATCTCCTGTCACGAGAGAAAATAGCTGAAACATGTTCCTCGAGAACTGCGCCGTGGGCCCGCACATGACTTTGTTTACGCGCAGATCCTCTGAAGTGAAATTTTCTGCACAGAAATGTTTTTCTACCAAATCACCAATCGCACAGTACAGATATTAGAAACACTCTCAGCTACTTAGAGCAACAGATTCGACGTGTCACTAATTGAAGAAGTCCCTGATTCGTCCAATTATTCCCGTGGGTTTTTTGACTTCATGCTCTGACCAGGAACACACCGGATACTTCGGTCTTCCGCCCTTATGCCAACAGATCTTTCCATTGCTCCGTACGTGGGACTTTTGGTAGCAATCGCCTTCGCCTTCAAGTGTTGCACCATGCTCTTTTAAATATTTGATTACTTCCACGTTATCGGCCTGTTTGGGCCTGGAGATACTGTAAAGCACCTCTCTCAAAATTAGTATGTGCTAGATGAGAATTGAGAGTGGTCACACTACCGGGATATACAAAAATCGTCCTTCATTAGCCTTGTGACCCAGTTCCTCTATGAGATATTTTAAGAACGGAATGTCGCCCTTCACAGCAGCCAACCCAACGGGATTCCCCATGTGGCCACAGTGCCAATCCTTGGTCTGTGGAAAACGCTCGACAAAGGCCTTGAACATCTCAAAGCTGTCCACGGACATATCGTGGGGGTAACCAAGTACATAGTCGTTATCGGGCCAGTCTGGACATCGTTCAATAAGACGTTTGAATCCCTCGACATCCCCACTCGTCACTGCTTCCACAATTTGAAGTTGTACTTGCACAGTAGTTTCTGAATCCATGATGTAATTTTGGAGAATGGAGAAGTTCTGTGTCAAGAACAACAACGACTTGTAAGTCCAACAGTTGTAAGTCTGATAGTTGTAAGCCCAACTGAGGCGGCACGGAATTTAGTGCTATTTAAGTACCGGATCTAACTACAATCGGCTAAGGCCTAAAACTTCAATACACCTCTCTTATCTTACTGTTACGGTAACTACCGCAGTCCCCGCAATACCTTACTACTACCTATCTAAGCTACGAGCCTAGGAGCTCTCGAAGAGCCTCTAGAGCACGGGCGTCACGTAGAGGCCCTACGCTAAGCGGACGAGCTATACCCCTAATATATCTTCTTAATCTAAACCCTTACTTAATTTCCCTTCTTTACGCAACGTCTTATAATTATACGTAAGAACTATATATAGTAAAATCAATATATTAAGCTTCTAAAGTAAGCCTTGACGTCCCTACTCGTTGCCTCTCGTGATAGAAAGGTAGTAGTAGTACGACTACTATCGACAAGAGATTAGAAATCAAGGTACAGGATAGTAGTAGGTAGACGGCGCTGTACTCGGTAGCTTTAGGTTAGAGGGCGAACGAAGTAGTAATATAACTACTAATTAATAGAGGAGTAGACATTAAGGCGAAGGATAATTATAGGGAGATAGTACTATACTTAGTAGATAGGAGAGGGAATAAGGTAGTAGTAATGCTACTTAAAGCGAGTCATACGTCGTAACTAACTATATGCTGAAGTTATAGATTATATAAGAGAATTTTAACGTCTATGCCACTATGTACTATATACATGTACTATCTAAGCTAAGTTTTAGCGAGCTTATGCTCGTTAGTATCGCGTGTAGTACTTGAATATGCTTTACTCCAATTTAGGATAAGGCTATACTTAGCGAGATAGGGGTCCCTGTAAAATGATTGTTTTGCGTTGTGCATATACCGGAAGCCGATTCTGCAAGCGAGTGTATATGGATCCCCTTTGAATTTGCAGTTCCTAAGATCGAATGGAGGCTATGCATGACTGGTCTCTCATTCGCCTACCTAATTGCTTTGTCCCTTTGCTCTTTTCACCAGTCTCTCGCATTTCTGTATGTTTTTGCACTTTATCGAAAAGAGGTGCTGACATTCCTATCCATGGCCCAGGTATTGATATAGGTCATGACACTTTGGAAGACCTCCGAAATAGTATAACCAAGAGGTATGCAATGTATACCTTTGGTGGGCGATATGATCGTATGAGCATTATTATTGTATATAGGCTCGTCTTGTTGGAACAACTGCAAATTATGCATGCACTTGGCCGATCGTGCGCCGCCGTAACACGTCTGTCTTCCTGCTACTGCTAACGATCTATTTGGTCCATTTGCTGCGAAGAAGAAGTTCAGTGTTGTAGGTAGGCCATGCTGCATCGAAGGAATGTGTTCTAGGCACCGCAGAGACATTGCATCGCGGATAAAGAGATAAACTAGGCTAGGGAGGAGTAGAGCTATAATTTAAGCTATGTTCGAATAGGAAATCTGGAAGGAAAGGGATGAAAGGGCAGAAAGGAGCTATATGCCATGTGTGCGAGTGGCTACTCCCTTGCCCTCAATGAAGCCGCACCGAAACTTCTTAATTGATGCGATACCCTGATTATAAGCCTCTGAACGTGTATATGTCAACTCAAACTTGCCATCTTCCCTGATTCATGTTTCCTTGACGATCCCTTGCAATTGCCAGTGATGCGGTTCGCGTTTCGAAGTCAGGTCAGCAATACTTGAATTATTCGCACGGTTCAAGCAATCACAACTCTTTATTTTACCGTGATGCATGCGTGAGGAAGGTTTGGAAGTTCCGTGTCAGCCACTGCAGCATAGAAAATGTGATTCAAAGCCTTCGACTGCGCCTCAGACCGCGCCTCAGATGGATCGTGCGACGCTTAGAAAAGGGCTCGGGGCCGTCCCGAGCCAAGCAAAGCTTAGCATACCTTGCTCAGCCGCCGCTGGGTCCTGACCAGTCTCAATGATTTGCGCATATGGCCTTGCTTTTCATGCCTGTGGCTGTAGCTGTGGCACGTCTGGACTTGACTGAGGGATTTGTGTCGCGGACCTGGCTCCGATCGCCATTCTAAAACCCCCGCTAAACCAATGATATCAACTCGCCCAAGAACGGTGAGCAGATTCAATGCAGCCGCCTCGGCCGGAACTCACCATTGCTAAGCACCAAAAAGCAATTTAGACGATTTGGGGAGATGGATGCGTGTTTCGAGGATCGCAGTGGCTCACAATGCCAAAAGATAAATGGCGCGCGTCGCCCCGCTGTTGTGTTGCCCAACTGCCCCTCGTTCTACCAATTCCCGTCTCTTTAACTTACATTTCTTTTCACAATGGGCTTTCTCAATAATCTCGTCAGCGAATTTACACATTCTGGTCAACAGGGACAGCAATCAGGTGGCTCACAACAAGGCGGCCCACAGCAAGGTCCTCCGCCGGTATCTCCGCCATGGTCCGCTGAGTGGGATGGCCGCGACAACCGCTGGCTATTCGTCAACCAACAGTCCGGCGAACGCACCTTCACATATCCAGGCCCAGGCTACACACAACAGCAAGGCAGCTATGGAACACCACAAGGCGGCTACGGATATAACCAGGGTGGATATTCTAATCAGGGAGCCTCCAACCAAGGCTCTTATAACCCCACCAACAGTGGACAAGAGGAGAAAAAGTCTGGAGGAAATGGCTGGAAATATGCAGCTGCAGGCGTAGCAGGTGTAGCAGGCGGAGCACTGTTAATGCATGAAGGACATGAGATGAGTATGTTTGCCATTCCCAAGTATACTACTAGTCACGTGATTTTAACGCCCAAATAGAAGAAGGCGTAGAACGCCGCTTCGACGAATTCGGCAACGAAATCACCAACTTCCCCGAGAATGCCGCCGGCTGGACAGGCGAGCAGGTCGGACGAGCCGAAAACTTTGGCGATCGGGTGGAATACCGTGTCGACGAGTTTGGCAACGATGTCGAGAATTTTCCTGAAAATGCTGCCAACTGGACGGGTGAGCAAGTTGGACGCGTGGAGAACTTTGGTGATAGAGTCGAGAATAAGTGGGATGATGGTGTGCAAGATATTGAAGATATTCCTCAGGATATCGAGAACAAGTGGGATAATGCGGTGGATGATGTCGCTGAGTTTGGGGGAAGGATGGATCAGGCGTATGATGATGGGCGGGATGAGCAGAGGTATGAAGATGACTACTAAATATATGCGCTTCATGTCTCTCAATCTAAGATTCAATTGTTCTCTTGGAAGCGCTTATCACGTTGAAAATGCTGATGTGTTGAAAATTGTCAAGCCCAGAAGTTGCAATACAATTTAATGTAAGTTAATCGCAATCTACTCTTTTGAATCAATTTTCGGGTTTACTGACTTAACAGCCAACATGGAAGTACTTCTATATCAATCACCCACTGCAATAGTACACCCGTTGTGTCTAATTACCATCAGCCAAACTCACCACTCCAAGACATTTCAAGACACGCCTTGCAACCCGTCAAACCGTCCCTGCCCATCAACAATCCCTTTCTACGGCGCACCGTGGTCCACAACTTCAATATTATTCCTAAAAAACGTAAGTCTCTCCACAGATCCCCTAAACCAATCAACAACACGTACCCAACCGGATCCAAAACAAACGCCGCATAATACTTCGCATGATACATATGCCTCACCCCCGGCTTCCCATTACACTTGCCTCCCGCCTTAAGCGCTTCCTCGTGGAACTTATCTACCGTCGCGCGATCCGCACACCGAAAGGCAATGTGGTTTTTTGACGCTGGGGCATCGGCATTTGCGCCGATCCAGAAGGGTATCGAGTACTTCTCGGGCCCTAGACCGACGGCTACGCCTGGAAAGTCTTTGTGTTTGGTGTAGCCTAGGGGTGCGAGGGCAGCGAGGTACCAGTTTGTTATTTCCTCGAGGCGGGAGGGGGGGATGGAGATGCCGATGTGGTCTAGCATGTTGAAATTTGTTATTGTTTAGGCTTTAGCAGGTTGAGATGTTAAAACTGGAGTTGTATGCTTGCCATCTCTTATGTATTTGGGCAGAAAGTTTGGTTATTGGGCCGGCTTACGAGATGAATGCGGGGTGATTAGTCACGGCAGGTTAGGGTCAGCTTTGAACCGTTTTCGTCTGCAACCGCATGTTTGAATCCACATCTAATATTGAAACCTTTGTTTAAATGTATGAGGGGCTTTTGGCGGTCTGGAGTCACTCTGTTCCGTCACACGTAAGCCAAGCCTCTCAGCTAAACAAGCACGACGGCATACATGCATTCTTTGAAGGGCTGAAGCACTACATCAGCCAGATAAGTAGAAGGCCACGAAGCATTATTACCCAGAAAAGGAGCCAAAATGCACTATCAATGTGGCGCGGTGTTGGTTTTCGTATAACCCTTCATGCAGTAACCTGTGTAGAGACAAAAGCTTCCAAGGTTGTCTCCTACCAGATACCTAGCATTATTAGTATGAGCTCATTTGCATTTACTTGAAAGTAATAATCTTGCTGTTTTAGTTCCAGTACAATCGGGTCAATATCAAAAGTTAACTTCCTATTACTCTAGGCTAGCCATTGTTTAATGGGTTAAATTCCAAGGCGCCATGCCCTCTTTCTCCTTTCCAGATTGAATTTACACAGCAAAACGAGATCATTTCCAAAAACAACTCGTGTGCGCAACTAAGCCTCGTCATGAATTTGCCAGAACCTAACAGTATCAAAATTATTGGATTGACGTGCCTGCTTTGATCTTAGGAAGATATTCGTGCTCAAATCTCCCTAGGGCTCGTATTGGAAATATGAATTTATAGTTCGGATATTCAATGGTGCTACGATTGAGTGTGTTAGCTGTTGTTCCGTCTTCAAACATTCTCAGAAGAACAAATCAGGTTCCATTGAATATGCCTTCAATACCCTCCTGCAACCACTCGCCACTCTTCTGCTGCCGTGGGCGAATTAACTGTTTAAAGTCAGTATATTCACCTCCATGACTTAGTGATGTACTTGCCTCAAGTCCACGGGAGATTGCCGTTCCATATGGATAATGTGCAGCCATCAGACCCAGCACAGCCCAAGCAGTATTTACCACTTGGTTTTGCGGATGCTCAAGGTACTTTTTTTGTTCGCAGCTTGTCCAATGTTCGCCCCGTCCTCCATCCTCCCTCTGTTTCGCAAGCAGAAACTCACAGCCCTGTCGAACCGCAGCATACGTTGAATAAGTTCGCCCCACAGCTACTAGACCTTCTAATCCAAGCATGGTTCCATATATGAAACAGATACCCCAAGAGCCGTACTAACTTCCATCAGGTCTTTTCTCCCGTTCCAGGTATCGAGTAGTGGCGGTTATTGTCGTCTTTATATTTTCGGCAGCATATTCAGGGAAGTGTTTGTTAAAAAGACTTAGAGCAGTTACAACCGCTGCGGAACACTCCGGGTAGGAGTATTCAATTATGCAACGGTCGGACAATTCGGCTGGGTTAAGCAGCTCTACAAAGGTTCCAGTCCGAGCACGTTCATAGCTGCCAAAACCACCATCGGGATTCTGCATGTGCAACAGAGTATCAACACAATCTTGCAGACGCCGATCAGATATCAACTTATCATACTTTCTGGACAAATATTGCCTAGTCTTGAAACAAAGTGCGAAGTCGCTCAAACGTACAATTCCTCCTGCAACATTAATGTCGCTTTCAGACCTTCAGTTGCGCAATCAGATACAATGTGACTTTGGCCTTTGGTACTGAAAGGCCAACCGCCCTTTATTTTCTGCCTATACGGATCAACCAAGTCGTCTTAAAGCTATGTAACCTCCAGGAGCTTAAGCGCCTTAGTCATTGTTGACCTAAAGTATGGCTCCGTTCCTAAACCAGCTTCAGCAATACTAATCACCGAAAAAGCAGTGTCCCGAAGCTGGGCCCCATTTGTTCCGCCGCAATTGAGACCATTCGAGCCCATCCAAAAGAATGGAGTGACCTTTTCATGATGTAACCTGAGTTCCTCACTATGCGGCCCCGCGCTGAAGTAGACCGCCACCATGTGGAAGGCCTTGTTAACAGGCGCAATGTCATTGTACGACGTATTCTCATCTTCTCGTCGTATCAAATCAAGAACCGTCTCATTAGCGGCACTATAGACTGCATGAGGCCGGAGGTAACTCTCCCAAAGAAATATAGCAGAATTTGCAACTTTCAAGAAAGGACTCATGGGCTTTCGTCTTTCTTGCGCACCAACTCTGTTCAGAAAAGCCAAAAACTGTATATTCTCATATGGCTCGGAGTATATTTCCTTCCTGATTGCTATAATAAGCGGATTGGGCTCCATCTGGTGCTTGCTGGAATAGAGAAATGAAACCGGAAGATAGACTGCTCGGCACTGTACCCACCATCTCCAGGGTGGAAAGGTACCCATTCGGGCAACGCCCTGGAAAATGTCAAGGTTAAGGGATCGCTTTACCAAGATACTCATACCTACCATATTTCTGAAGGAACTGGTTGCACGCCATCCCACCGGTAGAGATTCAGGAGCGCAAGCCAATACCGAGCCCATTGCGGCGAAAGGAGTGCACCGTCTTTGGATATCAGTTGGGCACATTAACGTTCGCTGATCTCAAAGGACTCAACCTACCGAGATCCATCAGCTTTTGGCGAGCCCTGGCAACGTCGGCATGGAATTCGTGAACACCTAGAATTCCGAGGGTGACGTAATATAAAACGGTGGCGTTGATGGTTGACGTGCCGGCGGTATGGAGACCCCAACCACCATCCGCGTTTTGTTGATTTAAGATCCAGCGGATCATATCAATCGTACGAGTTCCATCAATCTTGCCATTCGGAAGAGAAACGCGAGTACCTGGTAAAAACAGACGTTGGGAAATGGGACCGAAAATAGCAATATCTGGATAAGTGGCGCGATGTAAAGATGTGAGACTTTTACATTCTGCATACATACCGACGCAAAGAAACTCGTGTGAGAGTCAGTATCTCGGGTTACTCAAGTAAGGCTCACTAATTGGCTGCCATGCTTCGCCACACAATTGTCGTTACCTAGGTCGCGCCGCTGGGCAAACCGTCACATGGTCACTCAACCACCCACTTGGACCAAACTACCTAGGTACAGAGCCAGTAGCGAAAAGGCCTCGCAAACATAGCCATAGGATGAAAAATCTGTTGACTTATCCTCTCAAGCCATAGTATCCTCCCACGCCAAATTGGAATATTTTATAATTGTTCACATTTCCCCGCAATCGAAACTCTTCAACACACAGGTCTAACGTCGCCCACCATCCATTCCCTGATCTCGAGTTCTAAACCGTTTCTTCAAGGGAAAAAAGCTAGCTTATCGTAATGGATTCGGTTGAGCTAGATATTAAGAGCCCACTCTCCTACATCAATCAAACGCTGCTCATCACGAGATCCTAGCATCCCACAACCATCCCTTGATATTATTAGGATATTCCGCACAACGGTGGATGGGCTCAGCAGGGATGACAACTGGCACCTGCGAATTGCTTGTCCGAAACAGTGCAACCGAAAGCATCGCTTCGGCCCTAATCAAACCAGGAAACTGGGAATCCTACAACCCAGGCCCACAAATTCCCGGGAAAAATACTGCACCTTTTCACGTCTGGTGGAACCCGAATAAGCGAGCAGGGTTCTATATTGCTCTTTTAGGGTTGTTTCCCGTGAATATTTGACGTTACAAAGGTGTTTTAGGTACGATTCAAGAAAGAAAGGCCTAACGTAGCCAATCATGTGCAGTAAATCTGCATAAAAAACTTCTACTAACTAGGGGCTATTGCTCGCTTATTCCGGTTCCACCGGACGTGAAAAGGTGCAGTATTCCCTTCGGTTAAATCCGACGCCAACCAGATAAAGCAGCAATCCAAATATCAGTAACCCAAGCTTCTGGGTCAGAAACAACATACCACCTCAGCGCAGACACTTGTCCAATTGCCGAAGTCCCCCCGACTTCTATCCCCGGCACCACATGCTCGTTAAGGGAAAATGGCCTAACAAACAACTATCCAATTCTCGTCACAGGCCTTCCTGGCATACCTAGATTCCCTGCATCTACCACGTCAAGCTCGCTAACAAACTTTCAAAACCAGGACTTGCCATGGTTGTTGTTTGCATCGTGGCAGATTCGGGGTACTGGAAGAGTGGGACCTCGCCAGCTATCCAGACTAGTGGTGTAAGGTAGTAAAGTGTTCGGAAACCAATTGAGTGTCGAATGGAGATTGTAAAGAATAAATCCACCGCTCAATTGCAGCTTCGTGGCGGGTCCTTTTCGGCCTGGCAGGTGCGTGCTCGCAACATTGTAGAACGCTGTTGTCTCGACTAATGGAGTGGGATACGGATACCGAGCGGAGAGGGTCAAGGGCTAGATCGCTTCGCCAAAGGGGTGCATGCGTGTGTGTGTGTGTGTGTTGTTAAGCGTTTGGCGCTTTGCGTTGGGGATTTGTCTCCACCAGCACCATGTACTTGTATTCCAAATTTTACACAACGTGGGTCTCTGTCACTTTATGCGAATAATTTGCGGAGTGATAGAAGCGTGGACAAATGTTTTGTAAGATAGTGTGTAACCACCAATTTCTAATTTTGAAACAATTTATACTCCACACACACACACAGCCCCACCCCCCGGTCCATAATTTTGGCTATTAATTGCAAATTATACCTTTTGTAATTGGTGCCTTTATAATTATGAAAAAAGATCAATTTCAGTGTGTATGTAGTCTAGTCTACCGCCGACCATACACACACATATATATTAAAATATAACTATACATATTCAAACACCACCCCATGGAATTAATACCGATTAACTAGGCACACCCTCATACTCCCACCCCCCAACATCTTCCTCCGTCGGCCCCTCTTATTCTCCCGCCGATTCGCCGCACACTTGACAAAAAACGTGAGCGCTGCGAAAAGGAATACAATCACCGCAGCAACGGTAGGCACAACGACGATACGTATGCGGTCATCTTTATCATTTGCATACGGACACGTGCCGTTGAGTCCTATGACCCAACAATCAGGTACGTTGATGCTGTTCAAGTCGATGAAGATGGGACCGTCGCCGTTTTCACGGTTGCTGCGCGTTGCAGCGAGGAGATGAGCGTTTTCGAGTGCGGTGTGTGGGACGCTGAAGCGATACGGTGAGCGGCATACTGAGGTGGCTTCATTGTAGCTAGAGACCTCGGTGGAGATATTCCAGTTATAGGGTTGGCCGGGCAAGTGGCATGCGACTCGATGCCGCTCCCTGCAATCTGTTACGCGCCATCGCCCAGCGTAGGGAGATATCATCATGACTGCGCAACGATTTCTGTTCTCATCGCTTGGGGAGGTGGCGTTCAAGGGTTCTCCGGGTGCCCATGTCCATATCGTGGAACGTAAGAAGGCGGCATATGGCAATGGACGTTTGTCAGCTGTAGCCCCTCCGAGGGACTGGTTAAGAAGAGGTGTTATGCCACAAGATGTCAGATTCGTGATTGATGGTATTGCGGCCACAAGATCGGAAGTTGCGTCTATATTGAGCGACGGCGCATTTGTAATGGCCCACGAAGAATTCCTGTCTCGCGCCACAGTAGTATCTTTTGCGTCAAAAAAGCACCCAGCCAAAAGCTTCCCGTCAGAGGCAATGGTTGGAGACTGAAGGTAAGTGAATGTTCCAGGAGGGAAAATAAATTCTGAATCAGGAGCGGTGTTGTACAATTGCATCTGTGAATCGATACTTCCATAACTGATGCCGAGCCGGAGGAACTTCTTGAATTCCACAAATGCCTCGGTAGGCCAGCCATTTTGGGTATACCTGTTTTGCGCAGAGTTGTATGAAACGTCAAAGTAACCACCCGCAGGACGGTTCGGCCAATCAACTTTATACCATGATGTGTTCAGATTACTACGCTGATCTCGTAATTGGGTTGGAGTGTATGTGACAGCGGAAAGATTACCCTTCATTACATCACTTAACAGTGAGCCAGACCCTGGTAGCTTGTCCGGAGATAATTTTGGCGCAGGTTCATTGGGGTTGAGTATCGATGAGGCTGCATGCACATCGAGCGTAAGTAATAATAGATCAGCTCCTGTTGTCGTCGAAGTAGCTTTTAGAAAATCGTCCAAAATCCCAGTGAACAACTCTAATCTCATTTGAGAGGTACAATTGTATCTCCCAATTTGCAGCAATGGGGGCCCATTTGGAGTTGGAAAGCTTATCACAGTTGGTCTAGCACTTGCGCTTGTCGACGCTATTGATGATGCTGGTGATGACGGGAGCAGAGTGGACGAACTCGCCGACGTGGGCGACGGCGATGCATTCTGGCGTCGATCGAAACCTAGACTTTGGCCTTGAAGCGGTGCCACAGTCTCCGGTATTTTAGCGTTTACAGTCTCAGTCGATGCTATCACTGTAGGCCCTCGGGATACTGAGACGACAGTCTGTGGTTCGGTGTTGCCTGATCCTGGCTGTTCAACTGGACACAAGCTCCAAACCGACTGAAGTGGATCCCAATACATATCTACTTCAAACCTGCGGAAGCCTACAGCAAGAAGGTTCGAGAAGCATTTTTGAAAGGCATTATGCTCGTACTGGTTGTTCGAGAAGCATGCCTGTCGCAAGGAAACGGCTGGTAAAGTATGAAAGTTGATAGGGATGCGTAGCCCTACATCTCGTTGAGTCTACTCCTGGTTAGAACAAATATGAGACAAAAGTTTACAGGCTAGCGTTGAGGCATTTGCGGTGTAGCAGATTGTGTAGCAACGCCGCAACACCAGAACTACAGCGCATGACATCGAAGCGCTATGGGCGCCTTATCGCACACCGATATCTGCCACCGTTCCCAGGCCCTGATGTATGTGCAACACGTGCAAGGTAACGCTGAAAGCGTGGGAGTGCTACGCCCTGCTCAACGTGAACCATTGAGCGGTGGTTCTATGTATCGCAAAGGAAGAAACCCTAGTAACGTTACACTTACCCTAAATGCTTCGCTCCAGGGCTGGACCCAACGGGTATTCAGAGCATCCTGGTCCGGGTCATACAGACTATTTCCAGACATGCCCACGCATTGAAACGTGGGAGCGGTAGCACTCCTGGCGTGCGGCTAAACAAACACAAAAATCTAGATCCAAAGGCCAAAGAAGAAGGGTGACACAATCGCGTTAGATTACGTGCAAGGTTATCATGCGCAATTGCCAATGGCGATGATGATGGAGATGGAAGATGCTGATAAACGGGTAGGTTGTTGTCCGAGGTTTCAAGGTTTCTCGGAGTCACGTGCACGCTAGCCATCCCCTCCACTCCTTAAGCGGTTAAAGGCCAATTGACCAATGACAGGGCGCTATAGCCCAGCATCCTCACATTTTGTAATCAAAGGCCTGGATATAATATGGAAATACTCCAAGTGGCTTGCACCCTACCTTGTCGTGATACCATGTTATAAGGAGGCTACTTATGCCCCCGTTGGAATCCCACGCATCATCGCAGCACGTTTCGTGTTCGCGTCATACAACGGATAGGCTTATCCGCACCTTATATTCAGAGTATTAATACTGGGATTACAACTGCCGGCCCGCAATCGACTTCCCGTTACCTGGCATCGGTGCCATAAGCGAAGATCCATGAACGTCATCTTACCGGCAATTTGTGACTTTTATCAGTCAACGTCCCAGGATTGCTTTCGAGGAGCGATTTGTGTGCGGGATGCTGTATATCGGTCCCGGCTTCGTGATAGTGGGGCGCATGAGAAAAAAAAAACGGGCATTGTTACCTGTTTTACTGGGCGCAACACGGATGTGCTGGGCCGTTGAGATCGAGGAGATTCCACTGATGCATGCAGATGTCTTACAAAGCTGTTGCCCCACATGCAGTATGACTCTTTCTACGATAATCTCATCAGCTAGATCCCGTGCTGACTGTGCAAACAATACAATGCCAATTTCGAACCAATTTGATAGTCCCGAGACCCATGGTGAGACGGTCGGACATGACAATGCGGCGCTCCCCATGTGATGACGGACACTTCTTCTTAGTGTACGTGCACAGATGCGATGGTGATACCGTAAACACGGCCCAGAGAACGAGGACACCGATGAAGTGCGCTTGAGTCCGGAGAAGCCCTCCTGACTTTAGCTCCTCCTCTGACGGATCACCGTCTGCGAACTTTGTAACGCGTCAGTCTATGGTGGCGTCGAGCTTGTTCAGTAATATCTTCAACATCGGTACAGTATTCGCTTGCTGAGAGATGTTCTGGAACATCGGACCATATTGTCCCACGGAGCAAGCGCACCGAACCTACACTAAGTAAACGGCGTCGTCCACAAACCTCGTGGCCAACAAACGCGCAAGCCACTCGATAGTTCCATTACCGGCGTTAGCTGAACAAGATTTGGAAATGAAGTCTAGACAAATAAAAGCCCACCACCCATCAGCCACCCCCCGTGGAGCATTCCACAAAGCACCAGACGTTCAACGGACAGTGTGCGTTTAGTAACGTTCGGACGGGCCGGCGTTTGACAGCTGAGGGTCTTCAAAACGCCTGCTGTGACGGATGATCTGATGCTGGGGACTATTGTTTGACGACACGCGACAAGACAATAAACTTACTTCGTGGTGCCTGACACAAAACCAAGGGAAATCTTATTCAGAACATTCCCCACAAAGTGTTTCAAAAGCTTAAAACGAAAACATCAATGCTGTCCCCCTTCCCGAGTCAAGGAAAAACGTTGTTTTACACAAAATGACATAGCCGGCCGAAAAAGGAACAACGGCTACGCCCGATGATGGGATCAAAATGTCATATCTCCCATCATCACAATTAAACTTTACCGCTTATTCCCAAGTCCCGAAACGAAAAGCACCACAAAAACATGCACATGCAGAGTAGTTGTATGCAGCGCAAGTTTTCCCAACGCTCCCCCCCCCCCTCCCCGATTCACAAACCGTTGTGACGAACACGAGAGAGAGAGAGAGAGAGAGAGAGAAAGAAAGAAAAGAGAGACCAAGCCTTCCCCCCTCCCCCTCCCCCCAAAAAAAACGCCCCCGCTGTATTGTGTGCGCTTCCCTTTTCCCACCCACTAAATCCGCCCGCCCTCGGGTGTTGTCAAGCGTACCAGTTTCCCAACGGCGCGGACACAGACCGAGCCCAAACTTTGCAAGTCACGGCCGCAGCAGCGCGCACCCCCGCTACGCCGCCTTGAGCGTAAAGGCATGGCCTGAAGCGTCCAAAGATGTGCGCTAGCCAGGCGATCATGGAAGTTAAATACCTGGATTCGGCATGGTGCAGCGGGCGCCGCATAATCGAGGACGCGAGAAGGTGCATATCTAGTCGCCGACTGATTATGCCGTAGTGTGTGTGTGTGTGTGTGTGTGTGTGTGAATGGATGGGTGGATGGTGGATACGAAGCGTTGTCGCTGAGCGGTTGGTGTGGGTCGTGTTCGGTTTAGGCGAATGGAGTGATGGGAGGAGGAAAGAAGTGAGGCAGGCAGTGAGGGAGAGGGAGAGGGAGAGGGAGGGAGGGGGTGTCAACTTCTTTTTGCCTTCTTTCCTCTCCCCCCGGAGTATGTCAGATAGGCACCTAACAGTGAACAACGTTTGATAAGTCGATCAATATGCAAATTAGATACCTAGATACTCTTCGCCCACAACCCATCCCCATCTCCACCAATCTCCCTCCCTCCCTCCGTCCGTCCTCCCTCCCAAGCAAACCCGCAGGAAATCAACGTTGCAAGCGCTCCGCACCTTCCATCCATCCCCACCCCTTTCCCTAACCCGCCCAATCAAAAAACTTCGCAGCCTGAAATGCAACCAATAACCAGCCTAGCCGTCGTTGTTGAAACGGCTAGAACAAGGGAACACAGCGCTTTGCCCCCAATCGATCACCGCGTCTTAGCATCGGGATCAGATTCTAGCTACATACTTATCGTAACGGGCGCGCTGAGAGGGAGGTGTGATCAGCGTGACACAGGCAACCGAGGGGGGGGGGGGGGCAGATGAAAAGTCTCTCTCTCGTCTCTCTAGCTGAGGGGCACATGTCACCTTGCAGATCATTTCGGGGTCATTGCGGGTGTAGTCTCACGCACTGTTGCAAGGCTCGTTAGGGAAGGTTGAGTAGGAAGGGTCAGGCTGTGGTTGCAGAGAATGGCGGACAGTGAGGTATAACTTTTTGAATGTTTGATTTTTATGGTCGCATTGCTAAAATGCCCAATGCCCTCGGTTGTATGGTATTATTACGCTATAACAGTGTATCATGTGTTGCGCCGATGCTTTGAACTGAGAAAAAATGATGACCATGGAGCTGCGTGCTCAAACTGTGACACCGGGTATTACTGTGAACGTGCTAAAGAAGACTCAAAATACATGCCGAAGCCTTCTTCGCCTAAAAAACTGCTTCTCCTGGAAATCCTTACATGGGGTATCGTGGCGGCCGTATATGGTATGAAATCACCCTATTCCCTTTTTTGCTGCCTGCCCTAGCGAGTTTCAAAACGATGGAATACATGAATAGAAAGTAAACAATGGTACTAGCGGTAGCGTCGATCATAAAACATCGACTGCTTAATTAGATGGTATATAGTGTGAAACATACGCTGTATAGACAAGAAGGGGTATAGTCAATAGCGTGAAACGTGCTTGAGGTGCATCTACATGATATTTTTGAGATTCATCTTGTCCTTTGGCGAGACTGGCGCACTTTTCGAGTTAGACGGGTGTACAGAACGGGCGTGGAGTGAAGGAAGTTGTCTTGCCATTGGGCTTGCCGACGCACTGGTTGGCAGAGGAAGTGTTGGCTCTGCTAAGGAGTGAAATGATGGAAGCGCACGTTGCAAGATGCTAGCTGGTGCTGACTGCGGAAGCGAGTGGTGATGGACAAGTTGAGACGCAGGCTGAGTGAGCAGTTGAGGTCGCTCGGGTCGCTCATAGTTGGGCTCCTTGAATATGGGTGCTTGCGCAAGGACAGAAATGTCAGTGCGATATAGAGGTGGAAGCTGGAGCGAGCCACGGCGTCGATAAGCGTCAAACTGTGCCGGATAAGAGTCATCTTCAGGTGCAAAGCCTGATGATGGCAGGTATCGGGTGCTGGAGTTCTTGCGCTCTTCCCTGTTGCCTACAAGTGGGGCGAGGGTGATGTCAAGAGGCGAGGCTACACCACGCGGGGACCTCGACTCAGAGCCAGTGTCTGTGATCAGCGATGGAGCGCCATCCGCAGAGACTACGGAGTATCCAGAAGGTGAAGGCATTGGTGTTTCAAATCCCTTGCTCGTGCAATGGTAGAGTGTCCGAAGGCTGAGATATCAAGTGGCTGTGGCCGCGAACCTGGGTAAGGCTCGAATCGTTGGGGCTGAGGAAGTTTCAGGACATGAGCGGAGCTCATCGGTGGATTGACTGAGGTCCTGCGTGAGCTGTGGAAGGAATGTACATGAGGTTCCTCGTGGTGGGGTAGGCTGTGCTGAGCAGGAGGGTAGGGATAACCAGCATGAGCTGAATGCATATGTTCGCGAGATGCTTGATCAGGTCGGTCGGGACGCTTCCTTCGGTTCTGGCCACCGTTCCACCAGTTCTTCACTGCGTTGTCACTGCGTCCTTTGAGTCGTCGAGCGATCTCTGCCCATCTCTTGCCCATTTCAGCGACCATCTTCTCGATTAGTTCCCCTTCTTCAGGCGTTATCGGATCATGATTTAAAGATGGTTTGAGGTTCTGGTGGTAACGCTCCCTACATTGCTTGGGTGACCGTGAACCAATCTCCTGTGAAATGCGAACCCAGTTGTGGGGACCGTTGCGAGCAACAAGATTAACTAGCCATTGGTCCTCGTGCTGTGACCATGGGCCGCGGCGATGTGCAACCATTGTGAGACTGTTAGGAAGACTTGATGCTTCCAATGGAAGTGTTTCTGTGAAAGGCTGAAGTGATGGATATGGTGATGAGTGTACACCTTGTGACCAAGGTTGTGCTCCAGTAGGAAGAAAGTTAGGTTGAAGAGAAGATTGTCGGTTTTCTGAAATCTGTGTTGATGCGAGTTTGTTGGGGGCAATTATTACTGTATGGCCTGTCAGTCTTGAGCATTGCCAAGCATCGTGAGACTGAGGAGATGATGGACAACGTGAGGAAGAAATCATTGCGAACTAGCGACGATGGAAATCGACGAAGCTGTTGCGAAGAAAATACAATGGGGGAGAATTCGTATTTTTGTGTGAAGGTGGTGTGTAGCATAAAAGGTAGGAGGGAGGGAGGGTACAACGAAACGGTGCGATATGAGGGGGGGGGGGGGGGGGGATGAATGAATATATGGCGAGGAAGGAAAGGATGATGAAGAAGGAACATACCTTATGGTTTGGGAGGGAACCACAGTTTGCAGAACAGGAAGTTAGTTTTCGTAGTGGATATGTCAGAGTGAAATGGTTGACGTGCTGAGAGACGAGCCAACGATAACGTGCCAGAGCGAGGACCGGTATATATCAGAGCGGGCGCGGGGAGCGGTAGTGTGATGGACACAGACGCCAAGGCGATCGAGGAGTTATTGACTTTTCTCGGGACGGGGAAGATGTGTGCGAGGATTCTGCTTTGAGAGACGCGGCTAAGGCACTGGTGAGATGGTGGTCGGGAGTGCTGGGGCGTCATGCGGCGCTCTGGGAGACTAGCTGGGCCCTGAGCAGCAGACGGGCTAATGTAATCGTTGTCGAGGATGCTACTATGGGAGCAGCGATGGACCTGGAAGAAGACCAGATCGTCGGATTCGACAGTACCCTGTATCACATCGTGGCATGGCGTATGGCGCTCGACCAGCGCCATCTGGGAGCGGCAGGAAAACAAAAAAGCCCGCGCTTTGCTTCGCAATACCACCCTAGAAACAGACGTAGTGAATGTTTCCCCTTGTCACGCCTCAAAAAAGGTGTGGTGCCGGGGTCCTGGTCGTTTCGCTGTGCGATTCATGGCGGTGCAGAACAGGGGAGTGTTTTCTGGTGGGTTTTGTCGACATGCTAGCAACAGTCAACGCTACCCCCACTCCGGACGACACTTGTGAGGGCAGTCCCCTGCGTGCAGACATGCTGTAACAGTAAAACCAAACATGGCGACGAACCCCAGGCACGGCGCCATCAGCCAGCCCGGGAGCCGTCTTCATCTCAATGGATGACGGACAGTGCTCCCAGGGCATGCTATTCGTGTCCTCACAAGCAGATGGATTTATGGGTAGTTTAATTCTTTGGTGTACCGTTATCCTGGTCGAAGGTAGGGTAGGCGAGAACAGCCATGGATAGGGCATGTTCAATGGGCGCCTCCGGACTACACAGTACCGTAGTCGTAGGAACACACACAGTACCTACGTAGCTATGTACCGCACACGGCAGCCGCGGCAGTCGCCCTTACAGACTCAGTATAGTGAGAGGAGTACCTAGGAAGCACGGTTTGCTTTCCAAGGCAGGGCTGGTGGTGCACGACCACACGTCTACCATGCTTGTCATGTTACAGAGGTTGATTATTTGACATTTTTTTTTTGTCTTGTTATTTTCTTTGGTGTTGGTGCGTTGAAAAGGTGACGTGAGGTGACGAAACAGGAGAGATGATAGATACCTAGGTAGCTACAGGCTACAGGCCGCCTGGCTACAGGCTGGCTACGTACCCTGGAGGCAAAAGGGTACGTACCATGATTTGTTCTCGCAGTGGGCGAACACGTCTTACAGTCTCGGCCTAGCTGGGTCAATTCTTAGGCACGATGCACGTTGCCGTCAGCACTGCGTGTCGATCAAACGGGGTGGATTGTGACGGTCACGGACTTTGTTGCTGGCTGGACAGTGGAAGGACACGAGGTGGTCGGCGAGGTGGACTTGGCCTAGACAGGGCACTCCTTTTCGGGCCTGTCGTTCTCCCGGCCGCTAGTGGTGTGCCATGAACCAATGACAGGCGGATTTGCATTTTCTACACTGAGCGAAACCATTGTGTCTGTGCTGAGTGGTAGGCTGTTGCTGTTGTTGTTTCTTCTGCGTCTTACACGGTATCCACCTGATCTAGGGCCGATACCGCATCTGTTTGTTCAGGCGCAGCGACGGTTTCTCCTCTGCCTCAGGTCACAGGTGAGGTGTGTCGTGAGGATGATGATTTGAAAGAGAGAAAAAAAAGAGAGAAAAAAAAAAAGGAAGAGAGATGATTTGCTGGCGGTTCAGAGCTTCAAGGGTTGCGAGGTGCGAATGCCGAGTCCCACTTTGGGTTGCCAAAAGATTGGCCACCAGTTATTCCTACTTCAGCACGTTTGAAATCGTCGTCAACCGCTACCCAATTGGGAAACTTCGGTCGGTTTAGGAAGGGTGGAAGGGTGGAAGAGAGATGGGAGGGGCGATGCGGCTCGCGTTTCGCCAACGCCTGAAGGTTTAGCCTGACCAATCGATCCACCAGACCACACCCTACTACTGTTTATGTACTATGTACACATCATCACTTCATCCTTGAACATTGGGGGAGTTTTTGTCGCCGAAGATGCTACACCCTTGCTCATCCATCGTCCATGATCCCATGCCGCCCCCTCCCAATTGGGCCTCGAACCAAAAACGATCGCTGCATGCAGCTGCCAGCATAATGAAGCGATATGTTGAGATGGATCATTGGTACCTACTACCTACTTAGGTACCCATACAAATCATGGCTGCTATTGCATCTGTCTTAGTCCCTCTATTCTGCAAATCAATGACGACCATTACGCCATCAATAGGTAAATCTTCCAGTTGCAGGACAAGCTACTCTATCTGACACTCGCTGTCTGCCCTGTCTCCCCCAAATTTAGGCTTTCCAGCCTCATCTCTCCTCTCCCTGTTTTTCCCCACGCGACCTTCCGCACTCTGATTCAGCCAGCATGCCACTGGATGCACCGAGTTTGTCGCCTGGCCCTGTCGCAATAAAGGCTGCGGCGTAGTTTGTGGCTGGTGTGGTCTGGGGAGTTTCCGAGGCTCTGGCTGATCGGTCGTACCCCTAGACCACTTCCAGTCTAGCGCGACCCAGTTGTTGGGTCTAGAGGGAACGGGACGCTCAACTTCCCTTGTTAGCCACTTACTCGTTATTCGTTACTTGTCAGTCATTCGTTATTTGTTATTCGTTACTCGTTACTTGTTACTCGTTACTCCACCAGTCTAGCCCACCTCGCCGTCCTCTTACATGTTCAAATCAAAATACACCAGTAGTCGCGTAGTCGCCCGTATTTTCGCCCGCTAATTCGCTCCTTCATTGTCCACAGTGGACACACATCGTCGCCTGCAGACTCAACGGCCGCCAGGGCCCATCCCTTTCGGGTCCGGACGTCTGCTTGCGGGCGAACCACGGCGCCAAAACGTCAAACGCCGCGCACAGTGACTGACGCTGGGCTAGAACTTTGATTCACCATCCCTGACCTCATCCTCCTCCATGGTCTAAGCACTAGATACTGGTACACCAAACCACACCAAACATCCAAAGGCGAACCGACGTCACGCCAAGTCATGCACCGCTCGCGTTCAAATCGCCGTTGGACGTGTCGCTGGGCGCCTGTAGCGGGCACCTCATTGCCCGGCCGCTGGGTTGAGCTTGAGTCGCAACTGCAGTGTCACCAAAATGCCCACCCAACCCTCACCTTTCACCAGTCCTGCTATTGATCTTGCTGTCTTGCTTGCCACAATGGTTCGCTTTATTCTCTCTTCAGCCGCTGCAATGAAAAACACTTGCGTGCGTCATGGAGCCCTTGCTTGCTGTTTCCCGTCACCTGGGACTAACGGCCGTTCCAACAATGTAGTTGTGGCTCATGCTGTGTCCACTTCCATGTCGGAGCATGTGGCTTTTTGAGATAATCATCACTTGTGCCTGTCTCTCGAGTCACGCCTGCCACGCTCACTGCACTTTTACAGCTCTGTGCGACAATTGCTTGTCTTGCACTCGTCCGAACATCCTCGGTCATCCAACAACTATCATGTCGATGCTGCACCAGCATCCAGCACCAGATTCTTGTCCCCTGTGCTGCTGCTGTTGTGCTGCTGCGGCGCCTTTTCGCTCGATATTAACCGCATGTTCCCAGCCCTTGTCACGACTCGTGGAATATTGGAGCCGTCATGGGATAACCCTGGCAAGGATTGCTCTTCTAGGTTTACAGAGGGCAGGATTTGCACGGGAGGATTCCAACATAAACGATCTACCTGTAGGATTGGCAGACGTCGACAAGATTTCCCCTGCAAATGTTCCCACATCATCTTCATCACGGCGACCCGTCGAACCAGGCCAGCGGAAAAAAAAATGCACACATGCGATATCTTTTGCTGCGCTTCACCTCCGATTTCTAACTTCTCTGTAATGGAATTCCGTGCTGTATTACACACACTGTCGGCCCGCTGGTCACAAAGGGAACAGAAGGTCGTACGTACGCACATATCCTGTTTATGCTGGCTGCCCCGCCTTCGCTATCCGTGGCTCCACAGGTTGCACACCTTGCTTCGGGGGTCAGCGAGGACGTTTACAACCAAGCAGGCTGAGGCAGCTGTTGCGACAAACGGTTAAAGCCACCCCGTCTCCACAGCACTCAAATCAATCTCCAACGGAGAAACGCTCACCGAGCAAACAAGTCCATTTGAACTGTTGCGCTTTTCCTCATATGGATCATGGTGGGCTCTCGCAGGGAACCCTTGCTACGATCGTGCAGATCAGATTAACGAATGATCTGCGCCAAGCCAATCGTACCCCGGCAACTGTGTCAATCATTGTGAAACTATCCGCCAACCCGCATCACTTGTTGCTTTCTTTTCCTGCTTGTTCCCCCCTGTTTTTTAAAATCTTCATTGGTGGCTATGCACGCCTCGTTTCTCGATCCTGCAGGTTGGATCTACTTTGTATGTCCACGATATCGATTTCTGATGCTCACCATTTTTGACAGCGGCCCATAAGCGGCAATACGAAGGGTTGAACGCACAGGTGACCCACACCAAGCTTCCATCCGTCCTGATCAGCATGGCATCTTCCAAAACAAGTTTTCTCAGTAGAGCGAGGGCATGAAATATTTTGTTTATTTTCCTGCGCCGATGCATGAGATGTACTCAATCTGCGGTTCTCCTCAGGTCAACCCACTGGCGCTACACGCCAAGAAAAAATACTCAGCTGAGGACTGACATTTTGCTAGTTTAGCGTGGTGTTTTACTGGTTCAAGCAAGATTCGGCGCCAGTGAGGGAAGCCGTTTAGTTAAGATCTGGCCGCGCGCCGAATCGTATCGGAATGCCCCACAACCAGTGACACCAAACCCCCTTTCTAACCCTACCCGCGATGAAGCACAAAAGCAAAATTTCAAGCAGAAGATGAAATTACCAGCACCGACTACAGCAGAGTTACATGACCGCAAGCCAGGATCATCGGCGAAGGATTCGGGCGAATTGTTCTGATTCTCAGCAAGACTTGGGTGCTTCTCAAACCCCTGTTGAAAACCCCTTCCGCTATCCCTGGCAGTCAATATAGCCATGCAATAGGACACTTGATTTGACCCGCGGTATACTAACACGGAAATAGCGCTTGGGCGTCGATCACTACCGGGATTCTAGCGAATGCCGAGCCGGGGTCCTGTGGCGCTTCGCTATTGTGGCCTATCTGCCAAGCTTTGACGATGGTGGAAAATGGCAGGCGCAGATTGACCTCGCCGACGTTGACGCATTCGATTAGGTGTGTATTGAAGCTAAAGTCTCGTGATGGATTCGTCAAAACAGGCCCGTTTCGCATGCCTGTCATCGAGCAATCGAGATCTAAGCTGCTTCCGATGCGACTGTCAATGACCAGGCTAGATCCTCCTCAAGCTGCCGAGTGCAACCAAGGCTGCACATCCGCGACCTCTAGTATAAACATTGTACAATGACAATATCAATCGACTTCCTATTTTGGATGTTTTGTTGCACGGTCTATTTCGACTATACACTCAATAATAGTACCAATATTACAGACTATTATCTTCACGATTCAGCACATTTGCTTAACTGGGCTCACCGGGGCATTTCGGAGACATTTGGTCGGGACTTTTCCTGCCGCCAAAAAGTTGTGCACTCGTAACGGAGTGCACAGCTACTGTAATGTGCACGGCGGTGCTCGAGCTGTTCACGACTGTCATGGATTGTAAACGCTATTTCTCCTCAATATTACATCTCCGATTAAAATGATCTTGTTCGTATGATGTGCATATAACACAGGCTGGATCCCGGCAAATATACACGACTCATTCACTCTCATGCAAACATTTTGAACACCTTGTGTGTGGGTGAGTTGTCAAGTGGCCAAATGAGCGATCTTTTGCTCCAGGTATCGACTGTGGAGACTCAACATTGACAGCACATTGCAGCGGTAAAATCTGCCAGCCTATCCAAGCAGGACCGCCGCCGACTATCCATTGTGATAACACTGAAGCGCTTGCAGCCCCCAAATTATACTGCCGGCCAATTACGAGGATGCATCTTACAGTTACGAGTTTGCAAAGTATGTCACTGAAGCCTCGGGGCGCTATTTACGCTGGTGCCTCACTATCTGTACCTATTGAATAGGCTGCTGCATGGCGTTTGATTATCATTTCTAGTGGCATTAAGGTTGAGATGAAATTGCACTCATTTTCTAAACAGTGCCGTTTCGTCTTCCTTGTGTTGTGTCGGCAGCTTCCCCTGGCAGTGCTCTCGTGAGTGAAGAGATGGGGAGTGCGGTTGCTCGTAGTTCACTGAGGCACGAAAAGGAAGGAGGTATTTCCTTCTCTCAGTTGAGGCAGCATCAATCTATGCCACAGCCAGTGCTTCCCCAACTGACCTCGACACGGGCGCATCAATGTTGATGACTTCTCGGACTTCCTCTACGGCCATAGCAGATGTATTGCTGATCACTCAATAGGTACTTAGCTATCCTAGCGCATTACCAGGCAAGGCGAGACTCGGAGGTTTACATAGTACAATACCCGTCTGAGCTGCGCGAAGATAGGCCCGCACGCAGACAGGGTTTTCACATCACAAGGCTGATGCTGATGCTGATGCTGATGCTGATGCTGATGCACCTTAGTTTTCGGTAATGTCATCGTGGGCATGATGTCAAGCATCACTGTATCGCTAACAGACCAACAGTTCTATTTCCAGGTCGCTACTCCCTATAGCACTGTCAGACGAAATAGTCGCCCTCGCTACATTCTATACCTTGACTCTACCATCCTTTCGCTTCGATAAAGATAGGACCTTCGGCTCCTGGTCCTTGTTACATACTCACTCTGCCCTCAACAACAACAGCAGCAACAACATCTCGGCCCCCAAAACCACGCAGATTTCGATACTGAAGGCTTAGTCCCGACCCGGAGCATACTGCCGGTGCTGCAGATTAATTAGTACAGTCGATGAGTGACTGCGCGTCTCCGCTTTCGAAAACCTCAACACAATTAATGTTATCCTGTAGACGAATAACTTCAAGCACCGCTTTCGGGTTCGCGTATCGCATTTGTGGTCTATATAAAGAGGAGTATCGGTGAGATTGATTGTAGCAGGTATCTGTCATGTCACCAATGACAGCAGGTTTGCATATGGGCCAGCGGTCCGCAATGACAAGGCACACCTATGGGCAGGGTGACTATATCAAACGTTATTCCCACACGATCATAGGCTGGCGCAATCTTCGGCAATCATTTTACACATGAAACAAACTATCAAGGCCTACCGATGATTATCTGATAGGGTACATGATGCGAAATTTATCAAGGGTCAACGACAACTCGTGTTCGGCGCAGTTGCGGCTCCAGTTCAGTAATCCACAAATAAATGCCTTGGTGGCTAGTGCTGTTACTTACTTTGGCTACTGCAAGTCAACACACTCACGCCACATTCGAGAGCATGTTCATTTCCAGCCACCAGGACACCAGGCAGCGCCCGCTGCGGAGGACGGTGGTGGTGCCTGGCCAGCATCTCACATGAGTATCCAGCAGTACGGTCAATATGTCCCGGTTCATGATCGGCAATAAGAAACAGCCCCAACGTCAATGATTAGCGGGATAAATATAGTGTTAGGGCGCACAGAACTTGGTTTCAAACCTAGAGCAACGCAAGTGGGCAATCCTGCGAGGCTTGTTATTCGCCCTTCAATTTCACGCATAGCATCGTGCTTATCTCGATATTGGACGAACACAACGACAGAACTGGAGCAGGGTTCCTGTATGATGGAAGAAATGAGTCAATGAAACGTTGCTCATCTCCCAACGCCCCACAACATCTGCCCGTCCGCTGCCCTCGAACTCTCGCTAAAATATATCCTTGCCTCGCACCCGGCCTACCAAATCTCGTCAACCTGCCATGGTTCTTTCAGCTGCATCAGCGCCTGCAGCTAAGTGACCTACGGCCTTCGCCGCCAGCACGCATGTTCTTCGCACCTGCGGGAGCCCGTAAGCCAGTGTCCAGCAGAAGCAGCACGAACCCGAGCCCTTGCCCTCGGGACCTCGCCTCCATTCCACAATGTCTCGCCTGACGTTCTATTACTTTCTGACGTCGCGCACCGGATATGTCCAGGCCACGCGACGTCTGACAACATGCGCCGCCGGTGATGGTGGGGTTTTGCGGTAGACTTGCCATGTCTCAGGCACACACACTCTACCCAACAAATGTTTCTTGCTCACCGACTCAGGCAACATTGTCCCGTAAAACCATTATTTGCCTGAAAAAAAAGAAAAAAAAAGGCTGCATTTCGCCCCGGCTGTCTCTGCCTCTTTCCAACGCACGCAAGGCCAATAATACAAGTTCTCAGTGAGGCGCGGGCCGACGCGGATGCACAATGAAGAGATATGGGTGACACGGGGGGGAGCCACTCTGGGACTGGATAGCGGGGTACACAAGGACGAGCGAGAAAGCCGTTTATTCTGCGCTAAGCTGCAAACTATTAATAACCCCATACACTGGCCCGCCTCGTCTACCTATCTAGTTTTGACTAAATGGCCACCTAACGCAATCAAAACCCTGGCAGCCTCATGTATCTGTCTGCGCTGGGGCGCAGCCTCAGGTCAAAGACTGCTCGCAGCTGCTTGGCTCAGTCCGTCTCCAAGGGCGAATAGGTAGGTAGGTTGGTTCTTTGGAGCGCGAGTGTAGCAGGATCCGAGGAATCCTTGATCTTGACTCTCGCAAGTACCCTTGCGTCGTGCTCATAAAAAAAGGGACTCAGGCACACATGCGTGCGCGCACGCCCCAAACGCAATTGTAGTGCGGCGGTCCGGCTTACCTTGGACCTCTCTTATGGCCCCCTCTGTGGGGTGTGTGTGTGTGTCTGTGAGAACAAGGATTGATTTTGAGGACTGGGTCCGGTGAGGTGGTAGGTGAGGCGCATTGCGCCCTTGTCCCTTTATCTGGACGCCGGTAAGTAAGCGTGCATTACTCAAATGGTGATAAACAAACTCAACATGTCTATTCTTTTAGTCATTGGCGGCAGCACATCTACAGGGGGGTAAAGGATTAGCAAGCTGGAGTTTACAATGGCGAGGCTGGGCAGGGATGGGCGAGTCGTATTGGCTCAACCCGGCTTCAAGGTAAGCTACCTAACGGTCTGTCAAGGTAGCTTACAGCGCCGCACACACACACACACACACGCACACGACGCGCGCAGCACAAAAAAAGTCGTACGCTATCATGGCCTCACATCACGCGCCCACTGCATTTTCTTCCTCCTTTCAGCTCGTCCCTTACCCTCGTTTGTCGTCTTACCCCTGCTGTCCATCTCCTTCGGGCCAGCAAACTATACGGATTGCGCGATAACTTGTAAGCGATGTGCTGGTAATTGATATTTCGGCGGTCCCGCGACACTGCTCACGTGTATATAGGTGCGTGTGTGTGTGTGTGTGTGTGTGTGTGAGTGAGCTGCTGCACTCGACTAGGTATGCGTGTGTGTGTGTGAGCAGATATGAAATCAAATTGCATTGTTGAGGAGGTCTCGACCCATTCGAGCTGAAAGACCTGCAAGCTGTAAACCAATCTGTTAGTCGTCAGTCCTCTCCCTTTTGCCGCAAATAAGCCGAGAGACGACCACCCTCACGAAAGAGACCGGCGAGGTGCAGAAGTGTTCACACGCACACGCATGTCCATCTCGACTGTTGAGGGTATGGCGCCTTTCCTTGGCCACTGACGATCATCCTCATTCAATCTCTATTCGGCCTGATGCTGTACTCGGCCTAACTCGCTTCCGGTGAGCGATCGTCAAGTTAGCCTCGGAATCTTTCCCTTCATTCCCCTTCCAGGTTTTGTGGTCCAAGACACGTGTTGGCTGGGCTGGAGGGGTGTTGAACCCAATAAGGGAAAACGTGTGTGATGGAACTAGGTTTTGTGTTTACAGGGAACATAAACAAAAAGGATCAGGGCGAATAGCTACACTTTTTTTTTGGGAGGCGGGGGGGGGGGGGGGGGGGGGGGCAAATGTAACAAATTAAACTTGGGGTAGTTTTTTTTTAAAAGTTTTGCTTTCCTTTTGGAATATGGAGGGCTGGTTGCAAGAATGTAACAGCGTTGAAACTCTAAATCATGATATGCCAGTCTACCCTTTTTTTTCAAAAAAAATACCCCCCTTTGCAATCATTCGTGGGCCGCCCCAGGCCTATTCACTGTGTATTTCCCGGCGGTAGTGGTGGTTTAGTTTACATCCAATCAGTGCCCCATTCATTCCCAAATCACCGGCGTTTTGCTCTGCTCCAGTTAATTTTTCCGCCCTCAATTCAGCTGCAATGAACCAATTCTCATCACAAACCGTTGTCCAATCCCGCATAGTTTGTGAAATTCCCTCTCTTTCGTACCGGTGTGTAGCCGTCGTCGTCAACTAAGTCTTATCATACACGTCTATTCGTAAAACCGTTACCATGTCCTCGTCTATCTCCGCGACGGGAGCAACAAAAATAAGAAATACACACAAGCAAAAAATAACTCGTGTATCAACATACCTTCCGCCACTGCCACATTGCCTTCACTACGTCACAGCCTTCCTGTTGCTGTCACTGTGGACTTGTCGCTGATAGAAAACTAGCCAGTTCCCTTTTCCATCCGTATCCCACGTACACACACACACAGACACCTCTCATAACCACACATACTTTCTCTCTCTCTCTCTCTCACCGTACAGTTGATCCGCCATTCTCCGCCCGCCCGTTATCCTCCGCGTTATTCCCGCTGGGAGATGTACACTGCACGTCCACACACCCCCCGGCTCGCACGATCCTTCGCCTGCCTGCCATGCAAAACCGATAGCTATGTCACATCCGAGGACATCCGCGCTACTTCTCTGATTGAAGTTTCGAGCTCGGATGGTGGAGGATGGTTCGAGATTGGCGGTTTGGTGCTGGGGGGGGACGTCGGGGGTTGAGACACAGTGTAGTAGGGCAGTTGTAGGGTGTGACGAGAGGGGGTGTAGACCGAGGCTGTTGTGGAAGTCGGGGTAGGTATAGTGGGGTCGCAAGCGGTGTGTGTGTGTGTGTGTGTTGCCAAGGTTGAATTGCGAGAGGTTATTTGTGCGATGGGTGGAGTCACTGGAGTGGATGGCTTGAGGGAGGAGGCGAGGGAGGTATCATGCGTGTTTGGTGGAGTGTGGCGTGCATGTTTGCATGTAGAATGAAGAGTGATGGTATGGTATGAAGTAAGGAACGGAGCTAGCGGGGCAAGACACACAAAGGACAGAAGGGTACAGGGGGAAACCTGAGTTCCGTACTGGAATAGTACTCACGGTCTGGTCAATCTTTGGGAGGGCGGTGTATAGGTTGCTACGTATGTTGAAGATAGTGGACAGCTGTGGCATGAAGCTGTCGCCTGCGATACTTCGTGTGGTGTTGTTGAAGTCTACGAAACGTCATTACCTTCATTTCAAGGGAAAACGTACCTTCACTCGATCTACTTCTCAAACTTTCTGCTGAGATTACAATACACACAAATACACTATCCTTCCTCAACCCCTCCTGACTGAAGTGATGTTGCCTATCACTGCCGTGAATATCGAAGCTATCATGCTATTTTACGGTAGTGCCTACTTTGACTACCTTGATAGTACTCAAAGTTTCCCTGAACGATATGCTACAGGGGAAAAAAAAGTGCTAAAAGTGGGTCCTAGTTGAATTCCATTTTGTTGACCGATTTTTCATAGTGAATTTAACCAACCATAAATTAGGCCTAAATTAAAATTCAGGAAATTATATTGGTCAAATTGCGTTACTTATTGTCCGAAGATAATAGAGTTAAATCAATGTACATCTATATTGAATAAAGCTCTAGAGAGTAATTGCTTGTGTATGTAAAATTCTTATATAAATCGCAAGAACAAAAAGGTGTCCCTATTTATAACCAGCAACGAATGTCACTATCCGCTACTCCAAAGCTAGACGAGAGAAAGCAAATAGATTCAAACGCCACTGCGTTTCTTAGTCATTGCCAGGTCCCACTTACACTAGAACTTCCCTGACACCCTGGTACTGTGTAAAATCTATTCGGATCACTCTCCCATGTCACTGTGCCCCCGCTCGCCACCTTCACGAACTTGTATTGCACAGCAGACCCCGCATCCATTGGTAGACTGATTGTCCACACTGGGTTGCTGGATGTGTACGATGAGGCGGAGAGGGCAGGCGCATTGCTCGGGTCCCAATTGCCTAGCTGCACAGTGTTACCTGTAATCTTGATCGTCTCGCCTGGAACGGTTGTGACGCGGTGAGTAAAGCTAACAGTTACTGCTGTTGGACATGCTGTAGAGCTCGCAATGGAAGATGTTTGAAGTGTTGTTGGAGTGCCGCTTGATGATGCGGTGCTCGCAACAAGAACGACTGGATTACCACTGCTGGCAGTCACACAAACCTGTCCATTTCCATCTGCCGTGACTGCTGTAGTGCTACCGCTGAAGACATCTGTCCAGCGCCCATTGGCCTTCTGCGTATTGAAGCAATGCTGGGCATTGGATGAGCCACCCGCATTTGTCGTAAGGACAACGAGGTTGCCTCCAGCACGAGACCACGCGTATGCAGTACTGGATATATACAGGTGGGTATGGTCGTTTCCAGCCAAACCGCCAGCCAATTTCCGCGCACCATTCAGCTTTTTGATGGCCTGATACATGTCCGAGGTAGTTGCAAAGCCACTTCGCCATAGATCTTCACGATTGGCCGGATCATCACCGCCGCCATACGCCTGCTCGGTTCCATAGTATACGATTGGAATGCCCCGAGAAAGAATCACGAAGGTTAATGCATTCTTGAGCAGAGTCTGATCGTTCTTGACATTCAACCATCGCTTGTTGTCGTGATTGTCGAGAAACGTGCCTAGTGCCGACGGGTCAGGGAAAGTATTGCTCACAGTGTTGATCATGTCTACAAGGTCCTGCGAACTTCCGGCCTGCTGGTAAAATCGATTCATGGGGTAATAGGTAGCATAATTTAGGAGTCCAGGCATTAGCTTCGCATATTGAGCGAGATAGGTAGGGTTGCCGTCCCATACTTCGCCAATACTATAAACACCGGCAGCAGCGGCAAAGTCGGGCCAGAAGTCTTTTTGAACATGCTTGACGGTGTCAATACGAACGCCATCAAATTGATACTCCATGACAAGCCACTTCACCCACGTATTCAGGAGAGTCTTGATCTCAGTTGATTGAGTGTTCAGATCTGGGAGTCGAGCAATGCGGCAGTTTTCAATCGAGGTCTGGTTGTTGTAGTTGATGTCGCAATCAGTGTGGTATGCTGATGCTTGGTTGAGTGGTTCTGGTCGATTGTCGGAGATAGCACCTTGGCCCATGTGGTTGGCCACAACGTCGACCATGATCCAGACGCCCTTTGCTGAATGAGTTTCGAAATTTGATGTAATGTTTTGGTACGTACCTTAGCATGGGCAGTGGAGACGAGGCTTTTCAGATCTGCTGCTGTTCCATAATTGGAGTTGATTGCATATAGATCCTGCGCCCAGTAGCCATGATAACCACCAGCGCTGTCTGTTTTCCTCGTCAGTAGGGCTGATGGTAGTCCATGTTGGGAGTATAGACTTACTCGCAATCACAGGTGTGATCCAGATCGCATCAAAGCCCAAATCTTTAATGTAGTCAATCTTCGACTCAAGGCCTTTGAAAGTGCCTCCGCAGTAGTTTCCGAGATTGCCGCAAGCATTGCCACCAGTATCGCTGCTACTGCGGGCAATGCGATCAGTCAAGACGAAGTAGATGCTGCGGGACTTCCAGGCATTGGTATCGCCTGCTAAGACTAGGGAAGCGAGTGACAAAAAGAGTGCTAAAAGGGCTTGAAAGAATGACATATTGAAGAATAGCCAGACCTAAAAGCTGCCTTCAAGCTACGATCTCTTGATGATCGTGATATTGGTGAAAAGGCTTTGATGTTCTTTTATATCCAAGGCGGCACCACTCCGCCCCAAAACACAGCCACGAGTCACTACGTCCCTCGCAAGGTCCTTCAGTCGTCCTATCTCAAAAAGGCAACGATTACTACTTTTATTGGTGTTTCGGGTTGTACAAGACAGCTGATATCGTGACTTACGAAGCCGACAAACTCAAGGATAGGTTTGAAGTCCTTGCCTGATGGTTTTTTTCCTGGCGGCCCGGCTCGTAACCAGCGAAGCATATGAATGCTGCAGGGTTTAGTACACGATATGCATCATGGTATAAATGATCTCCTCTCGGACCGAGATGTACACCGGTAGTTAGGTGTGAATTGTTGCCTCGTGGACCTGGAGCCGAACATGTGGGGTACATAAACGGTCGACGAGCCTAATTCGGAAGCTGTGAAGCGGCCTGTAAGCTCCGAAATATGCTGGGGAATGCACTTGTCTACAATTGTTGTAATCTCCGGGCAGTGAATTCGAAACAACTGGTCTTGCGATGGAGATGATGGCGGACCGTTAGGTGGAAATGACAATGCGACTAGGAGCGCCACAACCTCGGGCCTGAGGTTTCCGTTCCTGGTTTCTTGAACGCGGGGCTCCACATTCCAGCACATGGCCATGCCGAACATATATTGGGGTGCAGCTGAGAAAATGTATTTATTGCTCGTGATCAAAGTCGTTTCGGAGTGTGATTTCTTTCCATGTTAGTATCGTTCTGATCCGACTGCTGTCCAATGGCAACGATCCTTAGACATACCACTGTGGACTTGATGACGAGTTGAACATAGTCTCCGGGTCACTCTGAGCAGAGACAGTAATTTATAGAAGATATGATATATATAAAGTTAAGCAAGATGAGGATCTCAGCGTTTCGATCTCAGTAGGTGGACTTTGAACATTGAAAGTTCCATTTCGACTTTGTTTATTCACTGTTGTAATCATATTCATTATGCGCTTGTCAACTTTACATCTGATGGGATTCGCTGCCAGCGTCCAAGGACATGGCTATCTATCTTCTCCCATGAGTCGAACAGGCCTCAATGCCCAAGCTGGTGTCGACACCTGTCCGGAATGCACGATTCTGGAGCCAGTAACCGCATGGCCAGACCTCGACAGCGCAGCTGTTGGGCGCAGTGGCCCATGTGGTTATAATGCTCGAGTTTCAGTGGATTGTATGTTGTATCTTAGAAACGTCTACTGAACCCTTTGCTGATTTTACTATTTTGCCAGATAACCAGCCAGGTCCAAAATGGGGGTCACAGCCGGTCATTACATACACAGCTGGCGATACTGTCGATGTCCAGTGGTGCGTTGACAACAATGGAGATCATGGCGGCATGTTTGCATACCGCATCTGCCAGGATCAGGCACTCGTTGACAAGTTTCTGACGCCCGGTTACTTACCCACTGAGGCTGAAAAGCAAGTTGCCGAAAAGTGTTTTGAAGCTGGAACACTGAAGTGCACTGATGTAACTGGTCAAAGTTGCGGGTACAACCCAGACTGTCAACAGGGCCAGGCATGCTGGCGCAACGATTGGTTTACCTGCAAAGGCTTTCAGGAGGGTAGCAAATGTCGTGGAGTTGATAACGCACCACTTAATTCCTGCTACACTAGCATCGCTGGTGGTTACACAGTTAGTTCGAAGATCAAAATTCCCAATTACGCATCAAACCATACCTTGCTATCAATGAAATGGAACTCTTTCCAGACACCACAGATCTATTTGACCTGTGCAGATATCAAGATTGCTGGGTCAGGTAACACTTCACCAAATCTGCCAGTGTCCAGCAAGCCTGCCACGACCGCGACATCGATTCAAGCGACCTCGACTACATCCGCAATTGGTTGCGCAACACCTGTCGCTACAGTAAGTGTGACCTTCAACTCAAAGACAACGACATCGTTCGGTCAAACGATCAAGATCGCTGGATCCATTTCGCAGTTAGGAAGCTGGAACACTGCATCTGCGCCAGCCTTGTCTGCGGATAAGTATACGGCATCGAATCCAGTATGGTCGACTTCAATAAATTTGCCAGCTGGAACAAGTTTTGAATACAAGTTCATCAAGGTTGAGAGTAGTGGTGCCGTTACATACGAGTCCGGTGCCAACCGTGCGTACATAGTGCCGAAAGGATGCGACGGCAAAACGACGGTGGATACACAATGGAAGTAGAAATTTGAAGGAAAGGCCTGATACTTGAATTGGTGGGGATGAAAGATAGGTAATATAAGAAATCGAAGTTTTCGAAAATTGCACATGTTGTCGTTCGGAACGCGGGTCAGCGACACGGAAGTGACGACTTGGATTGTAAAACTACCTAGTAGTCATATGTGCATGTAGCAAAATGTCGATGTCTCGCAAGATTCTTCTTGCACTCTGATCTAAATAGTGTTACGATGAGATATAGTGATATCTGGTGGCACGTTGGCAGGAGTTTGCGAAGCTGATTGAGGTCGAGTATTGGTAACGACGTTGACGCGTGTTAAGACACGCTAAGATTTAGCCTGAACGCGCCACCTGTGGAATGTCGTGCAATGAACTTCAACTGGCCATCCACAGTCTGCTTTATGAATGAGGAAGCATGTTTGTGATCCCATGAGAGGTTCGCAGAGCCTCTCAAACGTGAAATTTCTATGGTCCATGTCACAGTTCACTATTGGCTGCTAAACAACAGTCGTTCAACACTATTTACTACCTCCCTGGCTACGGAATGCGCATGAAGTTGTCATTACCATTCTCTGTATTAAGTCTGTTTATACACTATTAAATTTTTTACTAATTGTTTGTAGGCTTTCCTGAGCGACTAAATGACTACCAATGAGTATACGTTTACTCTTAACTCGACTGCCCTCGCGCATGACTATCAAAGCTTAGGAAGATGATGATACCTGAACCTGAAGACCTACAACCGCACCGATAATAGTCCTAAAAAACCATCTATTGGCGTCATTGGTTAGCCAATTACATGAAATATGTTCCGGAATCTGGATGAACGTCTACAGGGCTGCCCGCATTGCTCAAGATGTGAAAGTTGTCGTTGCGAAGCCCGTCCACCCGGGTTAGAAAACAGTGGAGCATTCGAACGACAGGAACTTAAAAATACTCTCGAGCGAACCCCTTCTTTGGGTAAGATGAACTACGAGCCGTATCCCGATCTGGACATTGCCGATAATCCTTGGATATTTGTGGTTACACGCATAGCCTTACATGCGCTAGACTAGGCCAATACTGCGATTTCACACTCTACCATTGTAAGAGTGGTGGTCACCTTCGTCTCAATGCCCCCATGCTTCTACCCAAGATGGTAGTTTTACATGGTACCTAGGTAGATACCGCTTCATGGCACAAACTTATTTTTAACGAGTCTGGGTGTTCTATTTTCACGACTGGCTCCCACTCCCAGGGTCCACATAATCCCATAATCCCCATAATCGCTAAGCCAATGATCTCATCCATCCATCCAATAAGCGTCAATATCGACTACACGAACTACCGTTTTGAGATGCGCCTCTTTAGCCGGCCTCGCCCTCGTTGGCTACCACTAATGCACATCCAAATGCCAGTTCATCAATCCATATTGAGCCGCGTACTTGACGTGCGAATTGATGTAGTACAATTCGAGTTCTGCCGCGTGGCGCAATGCAAATTGTTAAAAAGGCGTAAGATCCCGCATCCACGATTCGCGGTCTTGGCTCTCCCTTCGCAAACGACAATCACCATTCGCGATTCTGAACGCACGAGCTCATCTCCAAAATGCGTCTTGCCGTCGTTGCTATCGTCTTCACGGCCGTTGTTGCTGCTACGCCGTACCCATGGGCTGCACCTCAAGGCAGCCTCGTCACCGAGACGAAACCCAAGCCCAACAGAACTAAGGTCAATCGAACGAGGAAGAACCCACATAAGGAGCCAACTCCAACTTTCAAGTTGGGGTGCGATTGCGCTAAACCCATCATTCCGATGAACCTGTTGAGTGCGAATGAGGTGGGTCAACCGTATTCATCAGAAAAAGAGGACAGAAATGCTAACAAAGCCACAGAGATGTTTAATGGAGCATGCATCAGCTATGGGGTGCTACATTGGATCAAAGGGTGGCTGTCCTTCACCTGCGCCAGCTTGTGGACTCGGTGTCCTTCCCGTTGTTCCCTTCGCCAACTAAAATCAAAATACGCATAATTATCAACTGGCATCTGCAATGAGATGATTGATGTGGTACTACTCCTTGAACTCCAATTTAATGACTTTCCCAGATAATCGACCCAGATTCGCGTGTCAGTCCCACCAATGTGACATCGTCCTGTTTATGCCCTGTCCCGAAAGCCCCTATGCAGATCTCATCTTCTTGCCCTTGTTCTCCTCATTCTCTTCAAGAATCCTCTTTCTCTCTGCAGCAGCCTTCAGCACCCGCTTCCTGTCTTGCTTGAGCATTTCGGAATACCGAGGCAACATTTCTTTGTCAGGGCAGCCATGTTCGCCCGGTTCAATCAAGGACGCGATGCCGGCTTCATGAAGTAGAGCAGTAACATTGCTGAGCATGACATCGTACTTATTATGCTCGCGACACCATTCAATCAACATCGTGAGTGGCCCTGCGTCGGGTCCTTCGGGTAGTGCGGCAAGACCGTGAGTAAGACCGAAAAGTGGATAATCAGTGGGCTCTACAAACTCATTTGTCCATCCCTCTGCGGAGTAGCTTTGCGCTTCGCCATCCTTGAAGTCGCGAACAATACGAACTCTGGTTTTATCTCCGTTCTGACTCTTGCATGGCTCGTAGTCTATGGCATTACCAATTGAGTCCCTCTTGCGGCTGGCATCCTCGGATAGCTGACGGGTCATGTTGATCATGTTCGCGATGTCAGACTTGCTCATGCCGGATTTGAGTAGGCGATCACTGCATTTGCGCCACTGGTAGTGCGATGGGAAATAGCAAAGGAGCTCTTTCAAGGTAAACTCAGTGTCTTCCAGAAGCGCGATGTTGACGTAGACAGGCGTGGCGACGCTGCGAAAGGGGCAAAATTCCCTCGTGTTTTGATTAATGAGATAATGAACATAAGGGTTGTTTGGTAGTTCGAGAGTATCGGCGATTGCAGAAGCCAAAAGGCTGGCAATAGGGTTCTTGAAACGTCTCTGCGCGCGGCGAATCCCGGTGCCTCTCCAAGTCTTACCAATAGTAGCCTTGAATTCTATAGCGCCGCCCTTGTCTTTCTCGCTGATCCAGCGCCATGCTTCCGCAATGTCGACGACATCATCGGGGCAATCCCGCGCCTCGATGTAATGAGGTAGAGATGTTTGATTCGATTCTGATAGCGCTCCAGCATCCATGCCTCCTGACAGCGAATTGCCGAACGTCTCGCCTTGAGGCCACGGCAGCACCCAGTCGACGCCATCAAAGTTGAACTTGTCATTATCCGATCCGTCCACAAAAAGTCTCATATCAGGCAACATTCCAGCTTCAGGATGCTCCGTACCGCCAGGAACATATTTAGCAAGGCCATTTTGTTGTACCTCTTCACATGTAAGCGGCAGTGGGCCGATTGGAGTGAGTTTGAAAGCCTGCTGATTTGGGTCGAACACGATGGGAAGGTAACCGCTCCACGACACATGTCGCCAATGCATAGGTAAGACTAGCGGTGGGAGGTGGAAAACGATAGGCAGGCCATCAACTACGGGAATGAGCGCTGGATCAAATACCAACCGCGGGTCCATTCTTGGATAGGCGTATGAAGGATGGGTGCTACCCCCGGGCGGATACTGTAACTGCCAGTCCAACGTTAGAAGGCCTGGGTTAGCTTCAGGAAGGAGCTGCACAGTAGCCTCATTGGTGAAGCTTGAAGTAGGTGGAGAAATATCTCGAGTCACAGTAGTTGACTTAGGAGACTTTGAATGCCGTGCTGGAACAAGAGCAGTATTGGACGTAACTACAGTAGTCAGCTTAATATTCAATTATGATGTGCTTGGATGCCAGAGTCTTTTACCTTTCGCACTCTCTTTTTTGGCTAAGCGAGTGCTACGACGCTTCCCTGGTGTCTCGTTTTCGTCAACTAGGTTTCCTACGAGCTCGGCTTCTCGAATGCTCAGATGAATTTCATCGAAATAAGTTTCTGTAGGCGCATCTGTGTCTGAGTTACTTTCCATGTCCACATCCACGTAAGTATGCTCTTCCTGCTCGTCCTGGTCTTCTAGCTGATGCTTCAACATAATACGGGTCGCCCGGCCGGCAGCATGGTTGTCGTCGTCATCTTCATCTGATACTGCATGTATGAGCGAGTGATGGCTTCCGCCGCGATCAACCTCATGCGCTGCAAATGTAGGCGACTGCTCGAAGGTACTACTGAAATTTGCAGGTGGCGTTCCTGGCGTGAAAAGACCGAATATTTTGACAGGTTGCGGCTTTGCAGTAGGCGTTGCAAAGGGCTTCCCAGAATATTGCTCCGGCGCTGCGGTCTTTGCAGGAAAGGTCTCGTTCTCTATCATTAGGAGTCAGCAACTTTAGACTGATCAAACCATCGGAGTTCTCTTACCAGACAGGAAATCGGCCTCTCGCAACGGAGAGGGAGTGCGGAAAGGCCTAAACATTGCGCACGGTGTCTCAATATTTGTTCGTGTAATGTGGCAGATATATCTCAGGGAAGTCTTGAGCACAGAGAAGCGCAATCTTGGATGTGTAGGCTCTGATCTAGGTTTTAAGCGTAGCGAAGGAACGACGAGGATGAATAGCGAAGATAACAGTAGGTGTGAGATGATCTATATATGTGAGCAGGGTTTGGTTTACCTCATAACATATCTTGGTGAGCGTGAACCCCACCTTCACTTGACCGTTTGACTTGTCTATTTGTAGTTTAGTGTCGTTTGATAGAATGCATGTTAGCCAGGCGAGTCTCGCGGTGTCCGGGTCACATGATTTGATTGGCAACGACGCGCTAATATACTGAGCTGCTTAATAGTGCGCCGAATTTAAGTCAGTAAAGGCTACAAGAATAAATGAATAGATCCTACTCCAACATAGTGAGAAGTGTTGAGGGGTATTGACAAATAAATAAAAAAGATTCTAGGGAACAATGAAACAAGAGAAAAGTGTCAATGTTCAAAGACCAAAGAAATGCTGCTTTGGTATCGATCAATCACAGGATGCAAATTAGAAAGTGAGCGTTGTTCTCTCGTCATTTTCTGCGAGAAGTACACCTAAACGCGTAAAATATTTTGCTACGTTCATTTACAATGTGAAGATCGCTGGTCCCTCACCATCAAAAAACTTCTCATCCAAGAGGCTAAGGAGGACCTCTTGACCCACCCATTGCTCTTGCACAGTAGGTAAGATTCGCGCCGGCGGCAACACAAATCCAAAGTCACCATAATCCGGTAACTCAATAGTGTACGCAAATTCAGCGCGGCCGGTCGTGTAGACATGATCAACAGATGAGCCTGTAGTGGGGTATAATACCGCGCCACTGGGTCCGAAAGTGAACGTGGTCGCGTTTGTCGACGCATCGCGCATGGCTGAGCTCATGAGAGCAGCAGCCTTGGTCCATTTACCAAGTTCGGGAGCATAAAGGGTCTCCTTGTGTCCAAAAGGGCTAAGGATGAGCTGGGAATAGCTGTGCCAGTCGATGAAGAGTTTAATACCTTGCGTGTCCCGGATTTTGCGAACCATGTCATCCAGACCGGCATTCTCTGGCGAGTCACGTGGTTTTTCTCCGCGATAAACCTGAGAGCAAGGATCTGTCGAGGCGCCACGTGGATCGGCATCCCAATTGGTTTCCCAATTACGGTTGATATCGCGGCCGACGCAGGACTGGTTGGCTGCCTTTGCTGGCGGCGGCTGGCGATTTTTACGCCAGAGACGCTCGTTAGTTTGAGAGTAAACAAATCCTAAAAAGTATGAGACAAGAAGTTCAAAGGGTGGTGAATCACATACCATCAGGATTGACGAAGGGGAATATATAGAAGTCGTACTTGTTCAAAAATGATTGCGTGAGATTGTTGCTAGACTGATATCCTTTAATAAGCTTCTGTGTGATATACTCGAGAGTCCTTCGCCTTATTAGCTCAAGGTTTGCTGCAAATAGGTCCAGAGATCTTACGGGGCAGCAATCCACTCTCTCGCATGCACGGTTCCGTGATAAACCACGGCAGGTTTTCCTGGGCCACCAGCTCCCCAAAGGTGCACTCCAAAAATGTCGCGCCCTTCGTAAGACTTTCCAGAGCTTGTCCAGTTTGATTGGCTTTTGAATGTTCCCTGTAGTTCCCGCCACCACTGGACATGCTGTGGCAGAGCTAAAGTCAGTCATGGTTCCAGAAGCAGTATGTTACTGAACGTACGTCGGCGTAAGGATGATAACTGTCAAACCATGGATCGTGTGAGCCATTTGTCTGCCTCCTCCAGTTCTTTGATCCCACAGTGGATTCCCTAGCGATGGAATCCCCTAAGTCAGAATGGAGGAGGTGCGTGTTAAGTCTGAGGGCATTGAAGGCTTCGATCTGATTGCGAGGAATAACCACATCGAGGTTGCCATGTGCCTGATCCCAGGTATCGGAAGCAATGTCTAAAAGTCTCGCGTGTACTGCAGCAAGTTGTCTGCCCGATTTGACCCGGTAAACCCGCGAGCCGTCATATGGACTAGCGTTTGGGCTGGTAGTAGTCGCACCGACTACAAGCGAGAGCCAAAGAGAATTCAGTGCGAACCTCATACTTGACAAAGATTAAAAATATTAATGATAGCCGTGATTTTTCTGGGATATAGAGGCTATGGTGTATTTATATGAGCCCAACTCATACATCACGTAATCATCGCATGGCTGAACAAATAGTCTTCCATGAAACCCATGTCAGCAGTATAACGTGCGCAATTTGACTGGATGTCTATCTCCAGCACGCCGGATAAACATGAATTTTATTCGAGCCGGAATGGTCGACCAGGTCAGCATAACATTAACCTGCCATTTCGGGCTTTAGCATTTGCATGGCATTTCTTGTGCGAGGGATGAAGACGTCATCCTACTGGAAATCAGACCCGAGCCCCGAGTATGTAGCTATAGGATAAACACGACGCAAAGACGCGGGGTTGTTCATCTACTCCGACTTGCAGAAACTCAGACACACAGAAATGGAGATAATAATGATAACCTCATTCGGTGTTATTGATACGCTAGGGCGTTAGATAAAGGTATGAAATGAATAGGGAGGCTGGCGTAGCACAGGAATCAATTGAGTTCATTTGTCGGGCCGGCCGGGTCAGGTATTGAGTGATCTGATCACCGTGAAGCTAGTCTATGTTGAGGCTAGCGCTTCCCCTCACGTAAAACGTCCTACCCCACAAAGCCTGCTACTTTCAACAACACTTTTCGACATACCTAATTAGTTTGAATAGCTGCGCCTTCGACTAAGTAGATTATTAGTACTTGATGCAATTTCTCCAATTGATGAATTACCTGAAGAGTATAGGAATCGCATATGCCATCGCATCATGTTCTACAGCCAGTGCAGAATGTAAGTTGTCGGATTGATAGTAGTGCTGAATGGAGAATATCTTCTCAATGTTTGGGCAGTTCTATTTATTCTCTCTAGCTGCAATGTGAAATATGTTTTGACTGGTAAGTCCTCTGCTTCTCTCTAGGTAACACAAATTTGTTGCTCGCAGTCTTTCAGCGGCGAGTCGACCGAGAAGATTAGACTGACAATTGAAATATGCATAGACTAGTATCAATTTCGTAATGGTGCAGCTATTCAAAGGGCAACTATACGAAAATTGAGTACCTTGGAGAAGAACAGTCACAGGTCATTTTTGCACCGAATGACTCGATCATAAAATTTGCAACAATGTCTGGATTAGATTGAGAGCATTTTAACCCCACATGCATTGGAATTAGAACACAATATCTGTATCCTGCCATGATTTTCTTTCCGTCATGTGGATTATTTATACGAGAAGAGAGTGATCTGCAAGGGAACATGCTCTTTCCCCCTTTGATCACATTCTTGGATCGAATTCTACTAGGACATATTGAGGCAAAGCTCAGATTTTGAATAGGGATGTTCAATGTCCATAGATTGATCAAGGCGTTTTCGCCGCAAGTTGGCTATGGGCTCAGGGAATGCCACTATAACGGCATAGTATGCCTGAATATTTGGCAGTTTCAAGCTATGGCATCCATACACCTCTAAGTTTTTTGTAAATAGTCAACACCCTTTTCTTTCTTCTCAGCTACGGAAGGCCTTGTTGCGGTATATGGGGTTTGGTGGAAAGGCGGAAACAAATTACCCTTAACAATGTTCCAACATTGTGCTCCGTACAGTACATTGAACCCATTTCCCCTGCCTTTATTCTACCTCTCACAGTCTCTTTATATTTCCTGGTGCGTTGTTCTCCGATTCATGGTAGTGCCAAAAGGGAATTCAGTTTCGCGAGCAAGGCCTTTTCATCCTCCTAGCGTTTGAAGCCAGTAAACCCAGTCGGCCTAAAGAGTAAGTAACATGACATCTTTGTAACATGCAAACGCCGGTGACTTTTGCTGTCGTGGTTTCCTCTGTAGCCTCGCCCGATCTTTCACCCATTCGCAAACGCTCCCTAACACGAGCTGCTACTCCTACCATTTACCCCTAACACGGTCAACTTTAACCTCAAATAATTCTGCTTCGATATCGTCGGCCTATTCAAGCCTGGGTTCTATAGTTCCATTCAGACCCCCAAATAGCCCACAACAGACCTTGTCCCCGACCATGTCTTCAATGGAACTCAGGTCAAGCCTCGATGGCGCACTTCTTACATACGATATGGTAATGGAAATGCTCAACGCCGCACGAGAGTATGCTGCTCGCCAATATACGCATCTTCCGGCACTGCGCCACGAGTTGCTATTGCAGCTCTCCAGCAGTTTTGACAGTTGCAAAAAGCGCCAGGGAACGCCCTTAAAAATTGTGTCGCAACGTCTTCGTGTCGAGCGAATTTCATTTGATGCATTCAATAAACATCGAATGGGCGAGGCATCATCACTTATAGCCTCAGGCTTGGATGTGGGAGATAACATAGACGAAGATCTTGAGTCTTTCCCCTTCCGCTTCGTAGTCACCTTGCGAGGATTCGAGTATCTTACGTATTTGAGGCCAATACACCCAGGCTTGAGAACCACTGACCAGTTTACTCCGCCCTCACCACTCAGTCTGTCGGATTCTATGCAGTATACACCCCTCGAACATAAATTCGACGCAGCAGTCAAGGCTGAGCCTTCACGATTCAACATCCCGGGTCCAGTCTACTCAGACCAGTTATATACTGAACCTCCATTATACATGCCGCCACCCACTGCCTCATATCTATTACGACAACCACAGCTCGGTGTAGCAACACAGTTCCAAACGCCACAGTTCACTGTCTCGTATCCTTCATACCAAGAGCAGCTCGATGCAAACCTTCAGTTTTATCCACGGCAGCCTCCGGCAATGGTTTTGCCCGACCAGCAGCTGCCAACTATATGGTCTCAGTACAACCCATCGCAGTTTACTGCAGGTTCTTACACTGATCCGGCATCGACCACTACGCCACCTCGAGGTAATTCTGAGGCGACTGCGGTACGAAGAATACAAAGAAAACTCGTTAAGAGGCCACCCAATAACAAGACACAGCAGCCAACGAGACCTACCACCGGCCGAGGTACTCAAGCTTACAACCGGCTACAGGACTCACCCCCGCCCAACCTTAACTTTCCTCCGGGTAATATAACCATTGCAGAGATAGCAGCTTTCTTGCCTCGAGCTATCAACTCAGGTAATCTTGTCGAGCGTTACTGCAACAACGGCGGATCTACCGCAGCTTTCACAGCCATGATAAATTATTACCGCAGCATGGAACATGGCCCAATTCCGTCTAACACTGTTCTCAAGATGATGCAAAAGGGTATGAACATGCGCGCAAAGTTGGAACCAAATTGGGAAAATTGGAACGCCAGTACCCACAGCCAATTTGTGAAGTCAGACAGTTTTGATCCCTCTAGTATCAGTGTCACAGGATTTCGAAGGCCAGAGCTTGGCAGAACTAATAACTTAGCATCTTCTATCCCTTTCAAGAATCTGGCTATTGGAGTGAAATCGTTCCCAACCGGCAGCGAAGCTCTTGACCTTACGCGAGCTGTGCAGTACTGCGTAGAGCGTCCTGGTGAAGAATGGCTATTTCCCGACCACTATGAAGAGCTTGTGAATCGTCTAGGCCCTGCCTTGGTCACGAACAACCACCACGACGCCGTAATTCTTGCACAATTTACGACCGTGCAGATGGCTGCTGGTGTGCGGAACGCGAAACTCCGGAAGCGTGATGCGAATGGTCGGCTACAGAAGTTTGATTCTGATACCAAGAGCAAGGAAAAGCCTGACCTCAAGGGCAATGATGGTGAAGGAGATCTCGGCGGGCAGGCGCCCGCTGCGCTGGGCAAGAAAAGCAAGCGCAAGCATGACACCTCGTTCGAAGCCGCAGATGACGAAGATCTCGATTTGCCTTCACAAAATTTTTCGAACAAACGAAAGAAGCTTAGCCCAAAGCCCCACTTCCCGCAAGGAACAGATGATCATATCACTGGTGCGCAATTTCGCCGCCGTTGGGCCCGCGCACCCATTGAAGACATCTCTGATTCTACTGCTGAAGATGAACTCTACCGAAGCCCAAAAAAACTGAAGAACAAGGCAGCCAAGCATATCCGGAGGTCGAGGCGTGTCACTCAGTCTTCCCAAATGTTTGGTAACGGTGTAGCTGACGAGATTTTTGAGGAAGAATAGGGATGCCACTCTGTTGAAGAGTGGAGATATTAAAACACCTAACAGTATGAGATTTATGTGGAACATGAGCGCCCTTCGAGGCAGTACAGGAGGCACACTTGTTACGTTTGATGTGGTCGGTCTCACTGTATTGTGTCCATTTTCATCTTGCCTGTGGATTTCATAAGCCGGTTTCTTCAAAAGAATTACCATGGCGTTGTTTCCAATGTTAGGTGACGAGGATTGGCTTTATAGTATACCAGATACAGGTGAAAGTAATACAAGAAAAGTTTTCCAAGATACTGTTTATCATGAGTGATATCCTGACTTCTTGTGCTATTCCATATTAGGTAATTACTTGATGTTCTTAATTGAACCAAAACTCGCTCCGAGAACGTCAGTGGTACAAATTAATGATCTTGGCGAAGAAAACTGATCATGAGAACAGTTGGATTCAGTTAAAGGACGAAGCTGATTCTGTTATTGATCAATAATAAGAATACAACTATTTACCACTCACAACTATGCAGCAGATATCAGCGTTAGTGATAATTCTATCGATCTTAGGTGGAATACTGAACACATCGCTCAGCTGGTACGAAGGTGTTAGTTTTTATATACAGGGGTGCCTTTTATCTAAGCTTGTAGCTTATAAAGCTGATTTTCTTTGTATAATAATACGTATAGCATAATACAGTATAAATGCATTAGTAAAAGCTTCTATTACGTAGTCATAGTTCATAGCTCATATCACCCTTACTATAGTATTTATGGCTCATATAATTAACTATGAATTGTAGTAGTACATGGTACTACCTAGACCTAATGAGTTCCACTTTGACCCTTGCTTGACCTCCGAACTGAAAACAATCTATCTAAAACATGACTTTCCATTGTTTCCACCGCGAAGACTGAATATTACGCTAAATAAAAGACTCCATTATCAAAGACAACAAAGGCGATGCGTGGGGAAACGCGACGCACCAGCCTCTGGAAGAGGTCCAGAGTCAGATGAGCGAACAAGAAAGTAGTGACATTGAAGCTCATGGTATATGTGCATTTTCTTTTGCATACTATATGCCTCGCTGACCCAATCCAGTGCCTAGAACGGAAAAGGCTGCACCGAAATTGCGATCCTTGAACAGAGCCACCACACAGAAACACATATCCAACAACAAGACATGTGTGAAAAGGCGCGCCATGGATAAAGAATCCAAAGATTGGAAGGAAATCCAAGCTCGTTCAAATCAAAAAGGAAGTCGACCTGTAGCCCCTAAAGGAAAACATGATAGCCCTCAATCGTAAAAATCGGAGTACCAGGGCAGGAACCTCCAAAAAATGACCATTTGACTCCAAAAAAGGGCTAGGGTTTGTGAATATCCCCGCCATATAAGTGAACCGTTGGGTCAGTGCGAAATCTTTTGCAGAGAATGGGCTTATAGACTTCGAATGAGTAAAGGACAAACCAGTATAAACGCATTGAGGAGTGTACAACATAATTGAACTCCGCGCTTTAACTGCAATAGTTGCACGGAAAGAGATGCAATGCCTGCCTAAATACTTTTAGTGTCGGTTGGCTCACTCCTCTAGATGGCTACGCATCTGGTAGTATATGGGATGCCGCACATGGTGTGCGGCAGAAGGGGTGAGGCAAAGATAGATCTATTCTTTGACTGGCCTCTCTCTCATACGAGAGAGAGGCCTCTATATAGGCCCCTAAGGGTCGGGCCGAATAGCTTATGAACGCTTAACTCATTACGTACGGACATTTAGCACATTTAGTAAAGGGATTCTCTATATTATGGACAGTTCGACCGTGAAATAGTCCGTCTACTTTTAAGTGTGCTGCAGCTATGAGGTTTCTAGAAAACGATATACTTTGAGGTATGGATAATTGCTACCCAGTGGGTCTTCTCCGTATTCTGTCTAGATTCGGAATCATTGTTTCATTCATCATGGTGATGTTGTCGAACCATGCATTGCGGCTACAATTTACAAATTTCTGATAAGTGAGAGCTGTTTGATAATCCAGTTACTGTTCGAGTGAATGTCGGAAATATTCGCATACAATGAAAAGACCTTTTAATGATACTTAAGTGTCAGAGATCTCCATTCACTTCACGTTCTACAACCTTGCACGTCAGTGCGTAGATTACCTACAACACCTCCCTGCCCCTCTGGTCTTCTCAACTTCGCTCTTAGAACTTCGCTTGCTTCAACTGCAACAAGCATCGACAGCCTCAACAATATGTTAGATTCTAAGGGTCAAAGTCATGTCAGGGATGATATGTCAGCTCAACCAAATGAAGCTTCTATGCTGCCTTTGCGCCCAGCTGCTGCAAACCAAAGCGGTATGGCACAGCGCGAGCCGTTACCTACCGTATCAAACAATAATCCACTCGCACATGACGGCAAATCTCGAGTTGTTTCTATTGCTCCTACTTTTGGCTTTACACCTACAAAGCCGATTCCACGTGCAGCATTTCTTCTCGAAATCCCAGAATATGCGTACATCATGCCTCAGGGACCGCCCCTGAACTTCACTATGACTGAAATAGTCGTTATTCTCCCGAATTGGTTTAGGCACCGCCAGATGGCAAATCGATTTCAGAATAATGGAATAACTTCATCGATACAATTCAAGATGTTGCAGCGCTACCGTGGGCTAGCACAAACTAATCTCGAGTGTGCGCGATCTAAAGATGGAATTTCCGACTCTTACCGTAAGGTAATGCGCTACAAAGACAAAAACTGGACGAAGTCGGGGCATGAGGCTCCCAAAGGCTGGGACGAGAATAACCTAGCAGTGAATGACTGGTTCCCCGATTCGTATCCAACGCAAGAGCCCTGTCGATTTAAGGATTTGATGCAGGGATTAGTTGAGCTACCTCAACAAGAGGATGCTGGAGACCTTACTCGTGCATTACAATTTGCTATCAAGAATAACAAGCTGGGTCCTAACGGCGAGGTACTGGACTACATGTTTCCCGATGACATCCACATCATCCTTGGTAAGATTCAGTATACCAGCATCACAGTAGGTCAGACCGATATCGCAATCATTAAGCGTTATGACCAGGCTATCAAGTGTGATTTTGCTGTCGAGCGCAAGCGTCGCCGTCTTTTGGGTGAAACAGCGACACCAGCAATCTCAAAGCGCAGAAACACCGCCAAAGCGAATCCTCTATCGACTGTTGTATCTGAACAGCATACGACAGATGTGCTGATCCCTTCAACACAACTTGATAGAACAATGACACCTTCGCTTCGGACTTCACCGTTTACGCGCGCTGAACTTGGACCTCTGGATCTGAATTCTTCACCCCAACCTATTGCAAGCCAGTCGGCGCCTCAGAGTCCACTCGATATATTTAAAAGCAACCTGCCATTTAGTATACCAAATACCCCCACCCTCGCTCAGTCTCCGCTAGCTGCCATTTATTCTGATGAGCTGCAGAATCATTCGCAAACGGTACGTGCGAACACACAAACATTACAGGTGGAGAATGGTAGCCAGTTCCCACCCTCAGAAGCCACAATTAATTCGATGGCTGCCTTCGATGACATGATCTCCAACACTTTTCAAGATATGGAAGAAGCACAAGCTGAAGTTGATGAGTTTGATGCTATGATTGCGATGCATCAGCAATTTGACTTCTCTATGGCTTTTCAAAATCCTTCACGGTATAGCCCGCTCCAACTTCCACTCCTTCGCGATTGTGTTGAGGCGGACGATCTGAACAACCATAGCGATCTTGCTCGAGCTGGGCGTTGGTGCCGTAATCATGGCAATCATGGCTTGACTTACACGATCTACGATGTTGAATTTGTCCTGGATTTAGAGATGACGTTGGGAAATAATGACTTGGCTGAGCAAGATGATACGGCTTGATTAAGGCTCGGATCAGGGAGAGGAGTAAAAATATCTACTTCCTTTGATATCTTCATCTAAAAATTATATATGCTAGAATAAAACATTGATAAATATTAAAGAAAAGAACAGGAAGCAAGTGAAGGGGCAGGGACGTGCTTTAGATATCAACTGGTGAATGTTCAATATTTTTGCCATAATCCTGACCCAGATATTATTCTGAGCGACATGAATGAATGCATACTTCGATGTAACATGTTTGAGTTAATGTTGCGCATCGTATAGGTCACGTGTTGGACTTGGAACCTCCGGCCTTCGTCAGCTGAAGCTGACCCCAATAGCACTAACGTGTATTCACTCGTACCGGAACAACACCTATAGCAGAACAATATTGTTCTCTAACGTAATTTTTGAGAGAGGTGCGCAAGTTTGATGGGGTGCGGCGCTCGCCCGTAGAACACGTTAACAGGTTTGAAACAATATGAATTGAGTTTTGTACAAAGATTCGAAAGATCTACGGCTATAGCTACGAGTACTACTTACTATAGATATCTATATCACTCAAATATCTCGTACTTTACGCTTCAAAGGAGTAGGTGGCAGCTCTCTTTCCAGACTTCTCTGCTTGATACATCCAAATGGTGCATCTAGACCCTGGGCCCTTATAAGCGTAGTGAGCTTTATAGGCATACCGCTGATTGAGGGTCGGCTCACTTGTGATTCCTGCTAATGAAATTTGTACTTGATCATTCAAGTCCTTGACAACGAATTCTATTGCAAGGGGCTGCTAGTAAAGACGTCACTAATCGGCACCTAGATGCTGCAGAGGGTGAGAGGTCTTAACTAGCGACTCAAAGCAGCCCTACGAGCCGAACTCATTGTATCAGAACATGTATAACGGGAATGAAGTTTTAGGGCAAATATTCATGTAATAAAAAGATATCTACCCCGTTGTTTAATTATAGCCGTGTTTCTCCTCCACAGTGCGACTTTGGGAGAAGAATGACCTAGGTATGCCTGCATACCTTCGAAGCCCTTTAGACGCAGCTCGGGATACTATCTGGTAAAATATCTAGGCAATCTTGGTCGGAATAAGCAACGGGAAGGTTTTGGCAGAGCCCCACAACGCGATTCGGTGTACCGCCCCGCTCAACACAGCGCCCGCTATTTCCAAAAGCGGTGACAGTTGAGTTGTTTGCAATGCATCGACAAGTGACAGCTAGGGTGACACTGGAGAAATGATTAGCCCCAGTCGAGCAGATATATGTCTGTGTAAAAAGATTACCTCATCATAGCGGCTAAAGCTGAAAGGTGGAACAGCATTATGAAGGTTAAATTTGGTCTCGTAATAATATGCGAACTGGAGCTGTTGTAAGAGTGGATTCTTGGAGATGATGAAGAAGATGGCGTACGTTAAAAGGGTTGCTTTTGTAAATGTGATAGTTGTCTCCAAATGCAAGTAAGAATGGATGTGATTGTTGGGAGTTGACCTGAGGTGCATAAGCTACTTTATACTTCGCATTTAGGGAAGGGTTATTCTTTTATAGGGCCGAAGCGCATAACGGCCAGCCCTACCGATAAATTCAAGGGCGTTAAGGATCGGTTTCAATCTTACATCGCGGGTAACATCTGTAAGCTCTAACATGTAGTTCCAAGCTCTCGGTCGACGGAGATAGTGCGGTTTCATTATTTCTGCCGATCGAGAGCAGGTTACAAGGGTTTTACTCTAGTGTGATATTTGGCAGCCTTTTATAATAATAACCTTTAGGATTCTACTTCTAAGTCGGCCTGCTTGCAAGTGCGCCGCTTATCCTAGAAGCCTCATGAATTGAAGATGCTAAAAATGCCTGTTGATAGATAAGAGGTAGAGAACACATAACAGAGAATGAGCTGGAGTGACTGGGACTGACTACCCAGTAAACAAGAAACGAATGACTGCACAGGGTAGCTGCTATACAACGAGGCATAATCAAGGCGAAAATATGTCACCTGTCAGGAGCACTTGGCGCCAGCCACAACCCTGCACAATCAGACAAGTAGGAGCCCTGTTACAAAGGCGTTTTACCTGGCACTAAATTCCAGACTCAGTTATTGGTCATATATATCTAGCAAGTGTTATTGGGGTGGTGTGTCAAGAACAAAATCAGATACCTAAAACATGGAAATGCCAAGGTCTCGATCGGCAGCGCGCTAAGGTTCTAGTTAGTTACGGAGGGTTCTCCGCATCGCATCGTCATGCCGATCGCAGGGCCCCTTGCATCAACAAGCAAATCAAACGTGTTTGAACTTAGATCATGGTCAGTGCCCTTAGCGTCTGCAACAGGTGGAAGTCTCCATATGAGGACCGTGCACTCGTCCACAATGAGTATCGCTATGCGTCAATGTTCTAGGCGTAAGTAGCATGTCATGGCTCTCTGCAAAAACCCCTATTAGCTGCAAAACAACAAATCCTTAATGCCTGTAGCAGTTGTGACTAGCTGTGATTGGAGCTGCAAATATAATACAAGAAAGCACGGATTCTTCAGCAACTTGCTCATCTCCGGACCCATACTGTACTTACTCACGCCTGATACCATAGTGCATATTATCGATCGATCGCCAGACAGATCCCGCCGAGGCATTGGAGACTGGCTGAAACTCTACCGAAAATAAGGGTTTCAAGGACAGACAATACCCAATCTAGCAATTTCTAGTCAGCTTAAGCGTGACCAGGCTATCCCTTGTAGGCTTGCTTGACGTCTCATGCCCAAGAGCCTTGCAATAGCGGTACTCTCTGCGTAATCAAGAGCGTCGAACAATCTACTGAGAGGATACCAAGTGCCTCATGTCCCAAGCATGCCTAGTGCTCACCGAAAGGCAGAAGACCATCTCACCAGGGGCCAGCTTTCAGAAAATATACATAAGGGGAGGATAGCCACCCGTTTTCGATCAACCAGCACTCCTCGTTCACTCAACAAGACAACACATAGTATTCTTACTTCTATTTCAAACTTATCATTTTCTTCTTACAAGCTGCGCTTGATTCTTATCTACAACATCTATCACCAATATTTTACGCACTACTCCTCCAACAACACCAAGTTCCATTATCAAAATGAAGGTCACATCCATTCTCGTCGCCCTTGCCGCCTGCGGTTTCTCCTCCGCCATCCCCACCGTTTCCGATGGTAGCCTGGCGCCCCGCCAGGACGATGCCCTAACGACAGTTAACAAAGTACTTGACGACGCACGAACGAGCCGCGTGGAGGCCTTCAAAACTAACGATTCGTCCCGTCGAAGGCTGGGTCAAACCGAGTGCAGCCCCAATTGCCAGCAATGCTCCAACGGTGCCACCACAAAGGCCATTGCCGAGATCGCCGCCTGTGGCATAGCCGCATTGGCCATCGACGCTGCAACACTTGGAGTTGGTGCCATTCTCGAAGCCGCTGGTTTCATCGCCTGCGAGACCGGTGTCATCGGTAGCTTGGACGAATCCCTGGCCAACTGCAAAGGTTTAAACTAGATGTAATGTTTGTAGGAAACATGATATCAGGGTTAAGATCAGGCATTAGGCTATGATTCCAAATCTCGTTCTTTATCACGGCAATTCTAGCTCTACATCATGAATCTATAGCAATATTATGCAAACAAAATTCTGTCCAAATTACCATTCGCTGATCTGTAGGACTAACCATCGCGAACTGCCACCCATCGACCAAGCATATCTTCACGTCGATCTCAAACCTCAATAACGCTATCGCCTCAAATACTATCCTCTCCAAACTAATACGGTAAATGCCACCAACACGCAGTTAAGGTGGAACTGCCTCTAGTATCTCTCTGGAGCCGCTGCCATACAATTTACCTTCTCTCATAGGCTAGATCCCCTCGTAGTGCAGACTGGTTAATGTGTCACTTGCTGCGCCTTGCTCTGCACCACAATGCTTCTGGCCGGTCCTGCGAGCATGGCGACAACGAAACTGAGAGGCAATGTTTTTCCATCAACACAAGGCCTCACATAATACGAACATAGCCTTTCGCTAGAGATATTCTTCAAAGAACTCAATCCATTCCCCCCTATTTACGCTCCATCGGTATACATTCTACCCAGTATGCGGCTGCTCAGCACCAACTCCAAGGGTAGCTTCAGTCTAACCTGGTTTGTTGGTAATCGAATTCCTCGTTGCGCCATCCTTTCACATAGATGGGAGGAGGATGACCAAGAAGTCACTCTCGAGGACCTGTTAAATGGGGCAGCAGGTAGTAAAAATGGTTATGGAAAGATCCAGTTTTGCGGAAAACAAGCCAAGAACGACGGATTGGAATTCTTCTGGGTTGACAATCGTTGCATCGACAAAACAAGTAGCGCTGAGCTTTCAGAGGCGATTGACTCTATATTCCGCTAGTACCAAAAAGCGGCTAAATGCTACGTGTACCTACTACTCATTCTCTAGAGGTAAGAGATTCGTCAAGTTGAAGAAAGACTACATCAAGGGACTAGGAGACACTGTTGACTTCGCTATTGTAGGTAGTCGCCGTGATCCGATAGACGAATCGATAGCCTTCGTAGACGACTACTCGGCGTTAGGGTGGCAAATGGGTATGGGGTACCCATCGATGGGTTGGGTTGGGTTGGGGTCGCACAGACCCTGGGTATGGGTATGGGTTTGGTTTGGTTCCTACCCCTCCAGGTTGGGTTAGGGGTTAGGGTCGCACAGACCCTGGGTATAGGTATAGGTATAGGTATGGGTTGGGTTGGGTTATTACGTAAACCAACCCAACCCTAATCCAACCCATCCTATTTACTACCTATAATACCGAAGACAGAATTGCCATTGCAGCCAGCATTACAAACTAGACAGAATGATTCACCCTCGAGCCCATTGCCTGGTTTGATGCCTCGGACCAAAGGCGATGTCCTGCGGCAATTGTTGGGTTTTTTGATAGGAATAGCTGTTGGTGTCTTCCTTCAGAACATCAAGAATAATTGTACCACGCAATCATAAATTCTCTATCATTATCTACAGCCCTCTCAACAAATCATCTATGGTTACTGGTTTCCTCACGGCATTAGAGAATCCTTCGCGGAAGGAAACCCATATTCTCCCTTCATCCCCACCTTTATTCTCGACCTTCTTCTTCCTCTCTTCGCCTATAGGGAGCGTTTTCTCGACGATGACTCTGCCAAAAAAGTCGCGCTTAACAGCCAGCTTATTCACTTGTGCAGCAATGTCTGTCACGCTCTTCTCTTCTTTTTGCTGTTCGACCTCATGGTCCTCGGTTTGGCCACCACGTCGTTTTCGGTTATCCATATCGATCCGTGCGCTCTCTTTTCGCCATTCTTGTTCGAGGACGCTGCGCAATGCGTAACGGACCTTTTCTTCCTTCTTGTCAGCCATGGTCTCGAAACTTCCCATTACGTCGAGAGCTGGCTCCATGCGCCAGACGAAACCTGCACTTCTATTTGCCGTGTCTTCCGTATCGACTCGCGACTTCTCGAAGCGAACACCAGTTGCTGTCATAGCTTCGACAGCCTTCTTCACCAGTGCTTTCTCAGAGGCTTTACGGACTGTAGCTGTTGCAACAGACTTTGAGCCTGACGCGCCTGTATTGACAATAACGGGTTTGACGTCAGGGGAGAGCATGCGAAGGGTATAGGGAATGAGTTCTAGTGCTATTTCCTCGGGACTGCGGAACATGCGTGTCAGGCTCAGACTTAGATTTGACTGTAAAGCCATGAGTTGACTTTTGTTTGCCTTAGTTTGTTCAAAAGCCGAGAAATTAGCGCCGGGGCCTGAAAAAGGGGTGGGTTGTGTGTCTGCGTCAGCTGCACTGTTGGAGCTTTGTTGTCGCGGAGAAGCAAACAGACTGTGGAAGGCGAGCACAGAGTTGGAAAGGTAGGGTGCAAGTTCCCATTCTTGAGAGCCATGCACGGCTGCGTTGAGTGTGTCGTGGAAATGAAGCCATTCATAGGCCGCAGATGGTTTGCTGAGTAGAGTGTCATCCTGGAAGGGTTTTTCGGGGTAGGCAGTAAAGCAATCTGGCTACATATTAGAAAAGAGAAGTCACTGACAATACTTAACTCACCTGTGACGATGCGGTCGCATTCGCCGCTTGTGTCGACCATCTCCCTAAGGCGGTCCATCGCACGCCGTTTTGCTCCCTCTGCGACTCCGATGACCCCCGCCTTCGCCCGAGCAGCGACTGTACGCACATCCGTAGTTTCAGCCTGTTTCGGAAAGCCTGCGCCTTCTTTGAACACACGCTCAACAACATCTTTCGCACCTCCTCGGCCCAGGCTACGCGCTGAACCCCCACCATGGCGAAGGTCGTTTATGAAGTTGTCTTCAATCCACTTTCGGCTTAAGTGTGGCTTTTCCTTTGACTTAGAATGGTGAGAAGATCGCAATCGACTCGCTACCCACTCACTAACCACCATTACTCCACGTATATCCCCTTCACCTGTGCCGCTTCCGGTACCACCCTCCTTTTTCGTACTCACACCCCATGTAGCTTCGCATAGTCGCCGAACACCGTCAGCGTCACATTGAATGCCTTCTTTAACGAAGATATTTTGCATACGTGTGACGACCATGTTGAGTGCAGGCTTTCGAATGTGTACAACTTCAGCCATCAAGGACTGCCGAAGTGGTCGCAGTGAAGGATGATAGAGGTCGTTGCAGATGAGAATGAGCGGCCGTAGTAGTCGGAACCTATCACCTTTCCGTTTTTTACTGGTGCCCGTTGTTCGTGAGTCAAATTGGCCTGCCATCCTCGAGGTTTTTTCGTCCAGATTAATCAAGTCAATTAGTGCTTTCACAAATCCTCCCTCGCCACCACTGCCACCACTACCCCCCACTACACCGTCCACCTCGTCTACAATCACACAAACCGGCTTGCCTGCTTTCCGCACCTTGCCATTCGCCGTATTGGTATTGACGCCCCGGACGTTCTCGGTGCCAACCATGTCTCGGATACGACCTTTGACCACATCGCGACTGCGCTCGTCAGATGCATTGATCTCTTGAACTTCATATCCCGCCTGTCGTGCGCATACGTGCGCAAGTGTGGTTTTTCCAAGTCCTGGTGGACCAGTCAGGAGGAGAATCTTGCGGTGCCGTTGCTCTTCGTCCCCAAAGTCTTTTTTTGCGGATTTTGGTTTCTGCTTGGCTGATCCTGGAAAGACAATGGGGTCCCATGCCTTTAGCCAGCGTAAGACTGATCGGTGGGTTCTCTCGTCACCGACTAAATCGGTAAATTTCTTTGCCCGGTATTTCTCGGTCCACATCAACGTGCGGCTGCTCTTGCCACTCTTGCTGACTGGTTGTTCAATGGATTGCTGTGGCAGCTCATTGGCCTCCTGTGCCTGCTTCTCTGCCTTCTCAGCATCTAGAGCTTTCGCCTCATCTATCAATTCGTGTATGTTAAGACCATAGTAACTTGTTCTGGCCTTTCCCTCGACGGCCACGGAGCGCGCAGCAATTAGCTGTTCGTATGGAACGACCTCGCGCTTCGTTTTTCTTGGGATATAGATCGCTTTACCCGAAGAGCTTCGTGCGATGACACCTGCTGTAGATTGAGCTGATGTTGGCTCTTGTCCGGCTGAAGGTCGCTTCACAGGTGATTGTGACCTGGATGCAAAGTTGTAAGCATCGAGATCGTCTACAGGTATGCTTTCGGGGTCTAGAATATCTTCTTGGCTTGCGGGTGGCGTATAATCGACAAAGCCATCTGGTAGTATGGGTAGATCTTTGACTGTGCTGATAGCACGTCTCTTGAGGGTATGTTCCTTGAGCGCCGCAATCTCTTCCTCATCGTCCGAGTCATCGTTAAACGCCCCAGCCTTACGCACGGCATTGTTATTTGCTACGTCTTTCAGTGGTTCTCGTACATCTTCTGAGCGCTTCCTTTTCTTCGGTGATAGCACTTGTGGTAAGGAACTTGGTGGGTAAGCTGGAGGTAAGGAGATGAGGGGCATATTGTAGGTTGGAGGTGAAGATGGGAACGTAACACCTTCAGTTGAGAATGCACAGGTGATTTGTTGAACAGAAGCCTGCGTCTGGCGCTTGAGAGGCGTGTCTGATGGAATTAGTTGCAGTCGCAACCCGCAGTCGCATTGGACTTACCAACTAATCTGTCACCCTCACTGCGAAAAATTTCCTTTAAGTTCCAAGCCCTGTGCTGGATGACGACGCCCTCACGGTTGTTCTTGGTCTTGTCTTCTGCGATGCACTGGTGCAATGCTTCAATATCGTCTGAGTACGAAAGAGATTGAGGCGTGTCCTGCGGATATTCGTGTTGAGAATGGAGAATCGAAGGGTCGAATGATGAAGGTATGCCTGGTGAGTAGCTACTCATCGAGCTAGGATATCAACAGGCTGTAAGATGTCGAGTGACGGTGAACCGATGTGTGGTCGACAATTAGGGTGACGCGCCTAGGAGTCGCGTCCAAGCGTGTATACGCTAGCCGCTTTCATCCAACGCGACTTCCCGCGTGCACTTTCCTCCGCTTCAGGCCGACTGAGCCCCACGTGCTATCAAACCGCATGGAAAACGCATTGTGGTCATGTATCATTACTGAAACTTGTTCTCCAAAGCATTTCGTCCTGCTGTGACGATGACGACATACTGTGCACACATTTTCTGTGGTATAGTTCTGATTCAAGGAAGAGTCGTGGAAAACAAAGCACAGTATATATCCCAAAGGCCCTACGCATCGAACCACGATAAAGGATTGTTTCATTGGGGTGGGGTAAGAATAGTGGTTTGTGACGCGCCGCTAAGAGTGCCCTTGTCATGAAATTTGTTCAAGTGGGGCGAGTCTGACTGTGTTGCTTAGCTTGAGGTTGCTTCGCGTGTACTTTGGTATCTCATTATGGTACTCTGGCATTAACTGTTTTGCAGACGCATATACGTTTTTGTACTGTATATTGTGTATAATTTGACAAAGTATTCATCGAAATAACCACAGCTCAGTGGCGCAGCGGAAGCGCGCCGGGCTCATAACCCGGAGGACCTCGGATCGAAACCGAGCTGAGCTATTTTTTTGTTTTACTTGTCTATTTTACACTTTTGCACAGCGCGCAATGAAAACTCTTAGGAATAGCCTGTTCTGCTCTGCATTTTTTTTTAATAAATATTAATTATAAAAAATGCATAGTGAACATGCTAATGAAAGCAAGCTCAAGTGCTGCCGCTCTTCGAATTGCGCACCATTCCTTTTTTTGGCTATAGCTATTGAGTCGATATTTTACTACTAAAGCGATATCATCCCGGAGTCAATGTAATCAAAAATCTTTCATTCCTGTCAAAGTTTCGAATTAATACGTAAGGTCAATACGGACGCCGGCAGCACAATTACATTACAGTAATAGATATTCTGTCTTAAAACTGCATGCTACGAAATCAGAAACAGTTATGAAGGGATTACGAGGCCGAGATTGAACTCCCGTAATGACGAGTATGAGTTATGGTTGTACTGAAGTTCAAAGTGAGCTTAGTATACAAAACTAACAAGGCACAGTACAAGGCCAACGTTACGGTCGTGAATTCTAGCATCACAGAAGTGATCTTTTGGATCAAATAGTGGGAAGCTGCGTTGATATACACTACATACACTATTTCTGTTTCCCAATATGCTCAGTTTGCGCATCCTTTGAGGCCCTTCTTTTGAGAATGTTCATATGGTGATTTGTTCGCTAATAACCTATCCAGCAACATCTTCTTCAAATTGATGAACTTATTCATCTCGAGGTACATGAATGGCTTGCGTTCTATTTCACACTGGCGGTGCAATACAGAAGTACGGGTAGTTGGCGTCCTGTCCGGTTTGGGGGTCCTTCTCAGTATGCACCCTGCTCAATGCCAGAACCTTTGCTTTAATTTCCGAGGTTGAAGTGGTTGGATTTTCGGCCAAGTAGAATGCAATTGTGCCTGCAACAAGAGGTGAAGCTGCATGCATCTTCAGTATTCAAGGTTGTTGAAGAAGGAACATCGTTGTCTTACCATAAGAGGTTCCTTGAAGCCGTCTGATTTTGTTGTTACCATCCTTATATGTTACCCGAATGGCTCCCGAGCTATCTAGATACGGGATGTCCACCCCTGGGGCGTATATGTCAATCGCTGCAGGAATATTAGTAATATGAGCTAGTTAATTTCGTCGTTGAACTTTACCATCTCCATACAAGAAATCTGGACAAATTGAATCATTTCCTTCATGGGCTCCAACACTAATCACCTTTTCATGCGCAGCTGGCAATTTGCAATTTGACTTCTGCAAGTACTCGAAGGCTTCGGCCTTAGAATTCTCGTCCTTGGAAGTCTTCCATGTAATAACATTGCTGATATAATTCTTTCGCATTTCCTTAGTAATTAGTCTCTATCCAGTATTAGTGATTTATTATATGCGTATTGCTTTTGCATACTTCTTTATTTCCGTTGTTGTCTGGCCTGTTCCCCGCCGCTGACACGAAGACTAGGCCAGCCTCTACTAGCTCATCAATAACATCATAAGACGTAAGACTATGGTCGATCGTGATGGGTACACTTCCCTGGGATACGTTGACGACACCAAATGGGCGGTTTGGCAAGGTTGAATAATGTTTGAGTACTGCCTTTACGACGCTCCGATGCCCCACGATTAGGCACAATCTTGTTGACAATGACAATCCTCGCTTTAGGTGCGGCGCCATATTTCGTACCCCCTGCAATGTTAGCAGTGATGTTACCGTGAAGTGTTTCTGGATTGGTTATATTAGATTCAGATACACTGAAGCCTGGACATTCATTGTCCTTGATGATTGGCCACAGCACTTCAAGTCTATCTTCTTCAATCTAATCGCAACCGTCAGCAATAGTGTCCAGTTTTTGGGTATATATATCAATCTGACATCAAGTTCCGGTGGTACGATATGTGCCTAAGCGTGCGGAGTCAGTAAAAGATTCGGTAACCTGAATTATAGGTACTTACGCCTATTGGAAGCTTGGTGGAACTGTAATAAACATCTACTTCTAGGAACGGGCCTATCGGCGTCGTCTTTCATAGTTCAGTAGTGATCAGAGTCTTGATAGGGATGGGAGTACCTGGCCCTTCAGTTTGACTGTTGTTTCAATGACGTAAATCACAACATCCTCCCCGCCCCTGCTAATCATCTTGTCCGGATAACCAGGGATTGGAAGTCCACTTTCAGAAATTTTACTTTCTACGTATCCAAAACTTGATGGGGGTACGCGCGTAGCCACCCTTGCTTTCCCCCAGAATGTAGTAGAACCGTCCATCTTTGTGTTTGAACCAGGGTAATGAAGGTAGGAAGTGTGATAGAAGGAGAAACCGAAAGTGCCATGTCTTATATATTATTCTTAGGCAATTCGATCTAAAGTCGCTTGAAGTGCTCTCAATACTGGGGTTACATCGAAGTGGCCTAGAATTTGAGTTACATACATTTATTGATAACACATGTTGCACACAATCGCTACTCCCTGCAAATGTTGACCAATCTTACACAGCAGCCTTTTCCGAAGCTTTTTTGAGAATAAGAGAAGTGGGCTCCGCACATGAAAAATAGCTAGCTTCCAGCTTGATGGGGGCTACACCCATGGTTGTAGCCAGACTTGCCAACAAGCAAGTAATTCTTAGCACTTGGTTAGCGGAAAGAGCACAATATGGTCCGTGACAAGTGGCACGCCCCTACAGTAGGCACGTTCACAAACCAAGTACTTGCAAGTACTTGCTTGTTGGCAAGTCTGGTTGTAGCGCTAATGCACTCATTAGTGTAGGTTCCTAATAGCAAGCGGTATCCTCGTAACACGCACATGCGGTGCAAAAATGCATTGTCTTCACAATTATAACAGTCTGTAGCGACTGTTTTCAACCTAGGACATGCAGGTCGCGGTGGCATATCAAACACATAGCCCGCTTTTTTTTTTGGCTAATAGAGATACCTATCATGTAACCACTCTTCAGATTTGAAACTTTATTATTATACAAGGCCTGATTCAAAGACCACTTGTTACATTCCATGAGTGGTTTTCTAATCTAGTGACTGAAGTATCATTGGATGCATGTAATCTATCGAAATATAGATTTCGAATCTGCTAATCAGTTAAGCTACTGGCTACCGTGAGTCAATTGAAACCTGAATTAATACTTATAGCATCTTTGTCGTGCAATATTTAGCCTCTGATAATTTCTTATTCGAGTGTGTGATGCAGTGTTCTAGATTCCTTCAGTGACAGCTAGACCCGCAGGACATACTTCATGACATGCCCCACTCACTAAAATCACAGCTGAATGTAAATTTTGTCAACGTATGAGTGGAGCTACTGGTACATTAGTGGTGTGATAAGGTACATTTGTGACTCGTGCTATACTGAAAAAAAAAACTCTGTCAGCCAGCCAAGCCACGGAATGCAAGCCTGTGGGCGATAGGAAAACTTAGACTCACTGGGGAAACCTTCTTTATCATGCTAATTGTGATCCTAAACAGAAAAACCCAGAGGCCTCTTATGTATACTAAACACAAGGTGGTATCGGGAAACTTTTAGTATGCTCGTTAAGAAAGGAGGTTGATTGAGTTTTGTTTATCATCTTCAGGTACAGTCAGCCCTATTTCAAGAATCCTAACCTAGCAAGCAACTTTTGTGGTGAAGGGATGGAAATTCACAATCTACATTCTACCCAAGATCATAATACTCTGAACTGATGCGACAAAAGTTTGGGTGTGAATTATCCCTCCTGTCTTTAAAAGTCCATATCTTCTGGAATTGCGAGATACGCTTTCTCTTTGTGCAGTTCTTCTGCTTTGGCGTCTCCTAGCTTCTCAGCGACCAATTGCTCTATGCTCGCCTTCAGGCGAATCACATCACTGTCGCTATCGATAGTCTTGTTGTCAATGTGGATCAACTTGAAAACGTGTCTCAAGGCATCATCCCGGCTGGTATACTCGTTATTCGTCGTGACATGATACTGCAATGTTCGGACTGCAAGCCAACATTTTGAATCGACCTTCCTATCCTCGCCAATGATGATGTAGTTTGCACGCATGCCGTCGGCTATGCGTGTTAGTTCAGCTGACAAATTGCTAAGGTTGTTGTTAAGTAGCGACTGATGCTCGCTATTCAGGTTACGAAGGTGATCCCACATGCTCCATGCTTCGTCTGCAGTCTTGTGCCAACTGTCTTCGTTTTCCCTACTAGTTCTAACCGCATCATCAACACCACCGTCTCCAAAGATGACGTAGAAGACATCCTTTACATTGTTAGTATATCCTTTACATTGTTAGTATATTTAAAGGTACATTGCAAAAATGTATATCACTCACATTTTTGCGGTTCTCGGCTTTGCGAAGAGCATCTCGTGCGCTCATGTGATGTTCATGATGCGTTTCAAAGTTACTCCAAGCTCTTGAGACGGCACCATTCAGACCATTAAGGGAGGTCCTGAGTCTCTCTTGACTGTTCTTCACACGTTCAGCAATCTGTCCGTCCTCTCCAATCTCCTGTGTCGCTTCGACAGCTTCGCGGGTCTCCTCATCAACTACCCGCTCGCAGAACTCAGCCAACTCCTTAAAGCAACGCACAACTACAGGAAGATTCGGTACACCCTCAATCCCGATATCAGCATCTCCAGCTGTGTAATTCAGCAGTTCCCTAACAAACCGCTCAAGAGCCTCATACGCTGCATCGATAAGAACATCGCGTTTGTTGAAGATATCCTGTGCAGTGATCTTGAGCCTCTTGCTTTGATCCTCCAATCGATTTGTGAGAGCACGTGTATCGTTGACCAAAGTATCACACTCATTTTTGATGCTCCCTCTTCGGAAATGGGTATGTCAGTTTCCACAACCACAATATTTGTTACGATAAACGCACCCATTGTAGATTTCCATTCGTTAACATTATCCCAAGATCCCATGGTGAGTGATATTGTTACAAAAATGAATAATAAAAAGATTTTGAAAGTTGAAGTTGTTGAATATGAGCTTGAGTAGAACGTGAGCCAAAGTAGAATGTGAGCCAACCTTGAAGTAGTATCAGGTTTGATGATATAGGAAGGAGGTCCTTCACAAACACGGGTTGCCAGTAAGCGATATTAACATCACATCTGCTAAGTGTTGCTCTTAGTCAATCCACTTTACGCCACCCTGGACAAGGGAGTGAGGTAAAGTGTGGAACGAGAACTAGCGCATTGTATGAGGAAAGCTGAACAACATACTAGGCTCATACATCATTTTGCAGGTGATTTTAACCGAAGCCTCGTAATCATATTTGCAGGTGAAAAAAAGGTATGTATTTGCAGGTTAGTATTTGATTTAGAATCGACCAATCCAAGGGCCTTGAGCACTATCAAGAAGAGTTCAGTAGTGGCATATGAACCGGGCGGTGTGCTATAGAATGATAATTGCAGATATTAGCCTGGTCCAAAGGTTACTAAAGTTTATGGGTCGTGTTCCCAGCTGCTATGAGCTTGGATGAGGCTGTTACTAGTTGGAGTACCCACTGATTCGCCTATTGTGGCTTATCTAGCACCAGTTTGGCTAGGCGACTGGCTGCCATTGGAGTGCTATGGGAGCGGGGCTAATTTGCCGAACGGGCCGTCGCGTCCAAGGGCGTTTGTGGCTGGCTGTCTTCTCGATAGCTCAACACGGCACCCTTCGGATAACTCTTGAACATACGTATACTTTGGTGACCCGCTTATTTGTGCGATAAATTGAAGCTATGATGGGGACGAGTTCGTTTACAACAACCGCAAGTGCATTAGAGTCTCGCTCGTAACGACAATTCCTCCTGATACGAAATGCGTTTAGGCAAATTGGTGCAGAAGATCTGGCCGAGAACGTTCTTCTCTTATAATTCGGCAAAGCGTTCAGAAGTATAGGCAGGAACATGACACAGCATGGTGAAATCGGGTGAGCCGAGAATATGCAGATCTATACAGGCTTGCTGAAAGAATCATGTCAAGCGCATACGCACACACATATATATAGGCCAAACCCCGGGTGCTCTAACAGTCATCAACTCCATCTGCATCTAAATCCCTATCACTCCGAGCACCTCCTCAAATAAATTTATCGGCCAAGACAGTCATCTCTTACACAGGAATTGCATTACCTTGCCATTATGACTTCTAACCAGGCAGAAGCGCTAGCTCAGCTTGAAAAGGCTAACCAGGACCGCCTGAAGAAGGAGTACAGTGGCAAGGCAGGAACAAAATTCGTGACCGAAGTTAGGGAGAGCATGTTGTTCCAATACAACTGGGCTGACTTGCTCTCCGCTGCTCCAACTGCCCTGTCGCTATTGGGAGCCTGCCATGTTGCATCGTCCAGCCAAGAGGCTGCTGCCATTAATCTAGGTTCCGCCATGCCTCAGGGTGGGTGGAAGTATCTTCAGGTAGCACAGAAGCCCACTCTGAAAGCTTGCTTGGTTTATGTTGGAGATTGCGGTGTGAAGGCTTTCGACATCGCTGCAAACAATATGGATTCAATTGCAGGTACAGCAGGAGATCTCACTGATATTGTAAGTGTAATTATTGTGATGATGATCATTTCAATAACACTTGTGTAGGTCACCTAAGTGATCAGAAGCACCCAAAAGCTTCCGGATCCGGGATATGCCCGCATTCTAGATAACAAACTAAATCAGCTACGAAGGCTTTCCGACGACTGTCTTGGGTATGCTACTAATACCGAGAAGGCTTTCGATACTTGGCTTCTCTGTGTGACCGAGTTTCATACGGCATCTGTCCAAAAACATGGCACTACTGAGGCTGACTCTGAAGCTAATAACTCCTTGAGGCTTCAAACTGAGATTGAGGCGACCTATGTGGACAAAGAAATTGCTCTAGCCGAGAAAACTGCAGAAGCTATGCTTAAGTCCCTGAGCAAAGCCGAAGATGCTTTTCAAAAGGCAAATGACGATGTCCCGTCAGGTCAGTTGAAACCCTTCTCTCGAAAACCCAAATTTTTATCATTAACTATCTACTACAGCTTGGGAAACCTGCGCTATGGGCGCAATCAATGCTATTGCTCAAGATGGACCATCGATTGTTGCGCAGGCTTTGCCGGCCCTTATAAATGGAATGAACCCCATGTCAGCAGTCTCATCCATGGCTGGCGCTTTTAGGCAGGCGGCAAGAGATGGAGCAGCAAGTGCGCCTGGCGCCAGCCCTCTCGCCAGTACACTCACAGGTGCTGTAGCCGGTCAGGCTGCAAGTAATGGTGCTGCATCATCCTCAGTGCTGGCCTCAGCTACCAAAGGTATGGCGCCACCCACCGACCCTGCCTACGCTGCTGCGCCACTGCTAGCGCCATTTATGAACGATTTTTATGCATACCTTACCCAAGGCCCCGACAACGGGATTGATTGGACAGAATTCAAAGACTCACAAAAGGATGAAGATGGAAAGGTTCAGAAGGATAGAGGCATTACATGGCTGCTCACCAATGTCAAGCAACAGGAGAAGAAAGCCCAACTCAGTACTGAGGAACCGAGTGTAGAACTCAAAGGGGCATTTGCTAAGATGATCAAAACAATTGAAGCTATCAAGGCCGAGGTTTTGAAGTCATCAGACATGGCTTCACAGAAATCCTCTGCCGACGAGATTAAAGCCTGGCAGGAAGACATAAAATCAGCCAAGGCTACAGTCCTGCAGCTCGATACCACGGCCAAGACTTTCCCTGGGTCTTCAACCAGTACTCCGCAGATGCGCACTCTCAAAATCGACGTGCCAAAGACGGATCACACTGCTCAAAATGCCGCTCTCAGCGCTGCCACTGAGAAGCTCGCGATCAATCAGCGTGCTCTCGAATCAGCACAACAAAATTACCAAGCTGCAGCCGATAGTGCGCTCAAAGTACAACAAGAGCTTACAGCAATTCAGACTAAGCTAAAGGGGCTTGAAGTCGAAGGTCAGACTTTGGAGAAAGTCAAAGAAATTCTCGTCGACTGTATTGCTACCTTGCAGAGTTGCTAACAATCAATCAATCAAATATTTGAGTTGATACTTGATTTGGGTGGTGTTTTAGAGCCTCGATACTTGATTGATAGGATCAAATATAGCTTTGTAGGATAGTTGATTGAGTGCTTGATTGGATATTTGCAGATTGATTGGTAAGCTGAATAATATCTGTACAAATTACTATTGCGGTTCTTCCCATACATTAATGTCGTACATCTCGTCTACAAAGTTGTCAGTAAGCTCCTCTATAACCCTCTCCAAGGGCCGTTTAAAACCAGCTCGCTCCCAAGCCCGGATACATTACAATACCGCGAGTAGCTGAGAGCCGATCTTGCGTCATTTAGGCTCTAATAGATCACCTAGCTCGCTGAAAAGTCGCTCGCATTCGCAGCTAGAGGCGGGTATCATCATCACATCTATCGCCAAGCGCGCTAGATTGGGGTATTTTTACTTCATCTTCATCCAATACTAGACAGGATTGCCGCCGTTTATAAACTATTCGCGCGTCCACTTTAGCTCAAGGCGCCTCTACTGCTAAAACTCGTCAGTATCCTCGTCGTCGTCGCTAAGCTCACTATTGAGTAGCGCGTCGATAGCATCGTTAATAGCGTTTGGGCTTAAGTTCTACGACTTTAAACGCAGAGATAGCGTGTAGATAGGCTTATAAGCCGCCTAGAGTCGCTAAAAAGAGGCGTTATTTATAGTAAGCTAGGTAGGTTTATTACGCTAGCTGCGGTCGCAGTAGTACTTATAGTATAGATAGAGGATTATAGCAGCGTAGTAGTATGGCGAGTCATCTAGTTTCTAGTAGTAATAATAAGCTTTATTCTAAGCTGCGCGTATATTAATAGTAAGGTAGTCCTCTAGAGCGCCTAGAGCGTTATAGTTAACCGCCTTATATAGCTTAACCTCGCGCTCTAGCTCCCTAAGTAAGTACTTAAAGTATAGTATTACCTTATAGATTATACTAAAATAATACACCTTACTATAACCTTTAAGCCTCTTAGTTACTTCTTCGAGTAGCCTTAGTACGTAGATATAGTTGTTAACGACCTACTAATTAGTAGCTAAGAGGCTATCTAACCGTATCTAACTTAGTGCCTCTAGGACCTTATTACTGCGTAGTCTAGTAGTCTCGTTAGTAGTTTTAACGTGGTTAATATAGTAGTTAAGGTACGCGTTAAAGGTGGGTTAGAGCGAAGCTATATACTTAAAGGTACTATAAAATAAGTTCTAGTAGGTAATAACTACCTTTACTAGCTTAAATATTTTTTATATATCTATAGGTACCTCTTAGTTAGTAATTGCTTGAAAATTCGCGAATAGCTTATATTATTGAGGCGTTTTAATATACGCTATAACGTTAAGGAGTATACTAAGAGGGCCCTCTTTACGCTAATCTACTATATACTACGCCTTATTAGTATACTCTATTGCGTTATTATTATACGCGTCGGCGTCTTTACTAAATAAAATAGCCTAGCTAATAAGGTTAAGCGTATAAGGAGTATAGCGTATTTAATTATATAAGGCTATATAGCTATATAAACCTACTAATTTATCTACTACTATATTATTAGTATACGCGTTATTAAGTATAAAGACGCCAAGTTTATAGGTATCTACTATAAAGTTTTATAGCATTATAGCTACTACCTCTACTATCTACTTACTAGTATAGGCGCTAGTTAATTGCGGTAGCGCGATAGGTAGGTCCTTAACGATACTAGAGGCGTTAGCGTAATAAGTGACAACCCTAAAGAACCTACGTTTACCGCCTTTAGTTATCTATCTATTAAAGCTTATATAAATCTTACTAATAGCTTATAATAGTTCTATAGTAACCTATAGAAATAGGTAGTAATAGAGCCTTATTATAAAGTGTAATACGCTCTAGTAGTTTACCTACAACGTATGCTCTACCTCTAGATTTATATAGCGCACTAATAATTAAAAAGTAGGCGTTTTAAGCTCGCGGAGTAGGTAGTTATTATTAACGATCTATAGTATAAACTCTATCCTAAGGCCTTATATATTGAAGTTCCTAAGTATATTAGCTATATCCTAGCTAACGTTTACGCTAGCTTTAGTAGCTTTATATATAGATTTTTACCTACCTTTTAATACTAGCTATACCTTACTACGCCGCAAGATATAGTAGCTAGGTTTATTCGCCTTTAGGTAGGTAATAATAGAGCTTATTAATAGCGTAACCTTAAGGTAGCTGCGACCTTAAGTATTAAGAATCTTTTACTAATAATAGTACTAGTAGATCTAAAAGGTCCTATCTATATTAGTAAGTAATATAACGTAGTAGCTATACTTAAAAACCTAGCTTTTCTTACTCTTTAGTATGCGCGGAGGCTTACAAAACCGTAGCAAGCGACTCTAATTAATACTATTAAAGTTATCTATAAAGCGCTTATTAAGTAGCTCCTTATTACTATCCTCTCCCTCTATAGTAGCTACTATAGTAGCTCTCGAACTATCCTCTGCAGGCGCATTAACTGCTGGCTCTAGTATACTATCGCGCAACTGTAACTTAAACGGGCGCTCCTTAGTGGCCTAAGACGCGGTAGTAGCCAGCGCTCTACGTAGTAAGAGGCGCGGATTTAGTAGCTCTATATCCTTAGGAGGTACCTCTATTAGGGGCTTAATAGGCGGTTAAGCCTATAATTCTAGTAGCTCGAGCGGCTAGCTTGCTGTGCCGCTGCCGCGCAGCACCTAGGCGCGTTTTACTAGTCTATCGGCGCCTTTAGTAGCGCATTTAGCACCTCTAAGGGCGGATTTTAGTAGCATAATAGGTAAAAATGACGCAAGAGATAGCCTTAAGATGTAGGGTTGATAGTGAGTAGCGTGTAGTAAGATTAGATAATCTAGGGTAGCTGGTAGCTTACTAACAATATTACAATAACACTAGAAAACTATCGTAAGATTAATCTATCAGCGTGCTCAAAATCCTTATAGAAAACTCAATTAATCAGCTAAAACATTAATTAATCTTCAATTAATCAAGCAAATATTTCACTCAAAACTTGATTTGCAGGCAAAATTTTGCTGTAGATACTTGATTTGATTGAAGCTGAATCAAGTGGATTCGAGAATCTATATTTGCAAACTTATTTGATTGTTAGCAACTCTGCTACCTTGGTCCAGCTTAAGATTCAGATCAACAAACTCAAGAGCTTCTTTGGTGCCCTCTCGACCATGGTGCGCATGGTCGTTCAGAACAAAGTTAAGAAGTTCGATGAGGATGTTTCTAGCGTAGCAGTGGACGCGAAGAAGAAGCAGATTCTGCGTCTCACGGACATGGATATTGAGATCATCTACAGCAGCACGCTTCAGATAAAAGCGTACTTTGAACTCCTCCAGACTATTGCCCGCATGTATAGCAAGATGCATGTGGATCACGTAATCAAGGGCATTGACATTGTGTGGGAACTTAGCCAGGTGCTCAAGGACCAAAGCCAAGTCAAAGCCAAGCGGGATAAGCTGAACAAGTGGGCTGAAGAAGCTTCAAAAGCCATCATGAAGACGGTTGGTGAGAAGCAGAACGAGATTCGAGATGGGTTGCAAGACCGTGTTGATAGTATTTCAGAGCAGACGCAGATGCTGGAGAAGATTGGGGTGCCCGCACCAGATCCAGTATTTGTCAATGCCATGAAAACAGGTGCTGCGACTGTTACGGAACATGTGGGGAAGAACATGCCTCAAAGTCTTGCTGTTTCGGAAGTTTCGGAAGATGTAAGCTGCTAGGTCTAGCTATAGCCGTATAAGTGAGTTTGGAATCAGCCAAGGACTAGAATTATGAATATGATCTTCCAGTTAGCAAGAGTCCTAGAGTGCTACCATAATGCATTCATAGCATGTCCATGATCCGTGTAGAGTTATTGTTGTTCTCTCTTATAAGTCTGCAGAAACATAAATAAAGCCGCACCTACCGAACGCTAATGAAATCTATGTTCCTTGCTATTGCCACGAAAATAAAGAGAATAACATAATTTTTTTAGCGGTCCAGCATTTTATATTCACCAATTTGTGGATTATGTAGTGCTGGAGTCAAAAACACTAATACAAGAACAAATGTTCACTTCGCGATAGGACAGAGCCACAACCTTTATGAGGCTTATTGGACTCCAACATATTAGAATAAAAGGTTACCTAGAATGTTACACATATTTTGATTGGCCTCAAACAGTCATATTGTTTGGTAGATAAAGAAATATTATGAATGCAATAATGTTCTCGCCAACACCTGGCCAGTGGAATTTGGCACGTGACCAGAAGTGAAAGAGAGCAAAAAAAAAATGGCTAAAAAGAGCTTCCCCACCCGCCGGTGGAGCACCCGACCATCTCGTCAAGTTCCCGGAATTGAACCCACGATCGACTGGCCCAAGGGACTTGTACTCCCCAACCAGTCCGGTCTGGTTGTGTCCGTTGCCCACCTGCACCATTGGGCGGGGAAGCTGCCAGGTGGGGGAGAGATGAATTGAACATGTTATATAGAGATATATCTTTTGTTCTGTGAATTGTGGTCGTAATGGAATATCGGTTGCCTCTTTTCTACACGTTCGAGCTGTGTTTTGGGCGGAGCTTTTTCGATAACCTTTCACCTGGTGGCGCTACAAGGGCGCGGTCTTTCACCATTCGAGGTGCGATTTGTGTGCTTGGCGCTTCCTAGTACTCTCTTAAGGTGTTCTGTCCTTTCGCGCGTAGTAGTCTGTACTGTCGAGACATCATATGCGTTTCGATGATAGTCAGTTCACTTGACTGAGAACAAAAACAAGATTGTGGAGCAAATTAGATAGGTTTGGTTGAGCGAGATACACTCGAAGTTTAATAACGCTTGAAATACAAATGGAGGTGAGGTCTGACCAAGATGTCTATACCCATGCGACCTAGGAACCATAAGAATCGGCATATTCTTACCAGCGTTATTGACGTTTTGCTTGGCGCAAGACAGAGGCAGTTGATTTGGAAGCCAGTGACATGAGAGCGTGATAATTCCCGCACAGTTTACCCAAATTTTTAACCAAATATTATTCAGCGCGTATGACCCCGGCTAATGTGACTATGATTAATTCACAGATTACATCTTCATCCCCAACACTCTCTCATTTACCAAACCACGCACCAAAACCCTTCTTCTTATCCTTCTCACTTTCCTTCAGCCGCCTTGCTTTAGACTCTTCGATTCGTGTTATCATTTGCTCCAAAAATACCGCTGATTTCTTCTCTAACTCATCCCTGCTCCTCAATCCTTTGCCGCCATCTGTCGCTTCGTCTGCCTCGGGCTCCAGAGATCCGGCAATGGCGCCACTTGCCACTGCAAGTCGGTGGGTCTTCAAAACGAGCCACTCCTTGTGCGCGAGACCTAGAGTCCAACGAGAAGGTATGTTCGCGTACCCAAGGTAAGCGCCTAGGAGAGCGCAGGCTGCTGCGCCGTTGGTGCCTGCGTCGCCACCTTCCATGATTAAATCGACGGTAAGGTCTTCGAAGAGTGTGTTGAGAGCCAGCGGGTTTGCTGTGTCTGATACTTTGCGCATAGCGAGACGCAAGAGGTAGATTGCAGAACCAAGACATTTGTAAACGTAGCCCATCTCCTTGTGATTGTCCAACTTTAGGTCGTCGAATGATTCCGCATAGATATGGCGATCTAATTCACTCCTATTGAGGTGGCGTGAAATTGACCACTCGGTGAGCTCTGCGTCACCCCCCGGATTCATCAGCTCAGGCTTTGATTTTACCCACTCGTAACTCCGGTCAATGCATGCGTTCACTGCTTCCTCATCTGCTATTTCGCCCCGAAGAAGCCCTCTGATTATGGCCACCTCAATACAACAAGACAATACACAACGTGGGTCCACGTGTGTCGTCCGACCCACCTCAGCACTGAGCTCCCACGTCTTTTCTTCGCTCATACCGATGCCGATAACTCCAATGGGATGTGTGCGCATCAAACTGCCATTGGGCGCTGCATGGCGCTGTGTTTTGATCCAACGCTCAGTCGCGCAATCTGCAGGATTGTCAAGAAAAGTTGAATTGGTCACGACAGAACCAACTAGTGCACCAATACCACACGGAAAACGGTCGAGGGCGAGGAGACCTTGCTCAACCCAAATGCGAAGACGGGCGGCGAAATCTGATCCAAGAACATCGTTCGCACACGCCGTTGGATTGTTGTCAGTTGAGACCGACGGAATAATATTGGTGTAGTTGTGAATGTAGGACAATATGACTAGCAGCGCTTGGTCGGTGTCATCTGTCCATGCGCGTTCTGAAAATCGGCCTGTAACGTGATGAGCTCGAAATCACAAATAGCAATAACAACGATATTATTTAAGTCGAGTTGCTCACTTCGATGGCCATCAGTATAAAACTCTGTAGCTGGCTCGACTAATTGAAACTTCCTCTCCTTGTAACAATGTTCACTCTGCTTCTTGGTCATAAACTCAGTGTATAAACCAATGGTATCACCGAGCGCCGACCCAATGATGCAGCCATAAATTTTATCAACGGCGGTTTGCCGTACAAATGGATGGGCATCTAGAAATGCCAGGTCAGGTTTGTCTATTTCGTGGCTTGGTGGCATTGCTGACTCCATCTCTGTTGCGGTTGGTGATTCTACGTGTACAAAATCTGTCATTGTGGCCAAAGTATGCATGGGTATGCTGTTTCCGGGGTTCAGCTTAGTATATTAAGTATTAAGTTGATGCCTAGAGACTAAGTGCTGCCTTTATCGTCGGCCCTCGGGTGGCTGAAGTTGGCGCCATGGCTGAAGAAGCCACGTTTGCGACCGCAAACAAACATTTTAAGATTGCCCATCTATTGATGGGTACTCGAAGATTAAGGAGATGCAATATGTGAGCGCCATTAGATATTCAAAAGAGGTGAAAGAGAACATATGAGACCAACTAGGCTACAGTGGTAATGGTTGTCCTCAGGAGGCATGCGCGCTAAGCTTAATAAGGAATAGCGCTATCAACTGGAAACCACCTCTACCATATCGGCATCACAAGGTCCTTGCTTGACCTTAAAAATCTAAGTAGGGAACAGGTTCATATATAGTCAATGAATAGGAACATTTCTCGCATTTGATGTCTCACGTGTTGTACCGTATCATCTAGATATCAAAAGTACCCACAACTACTACACAAAATAGCTATAGCGCCAAATGCTTCGATCCCAACAAGATCAATTGTAAAGAACCCAAAAGATGCATCCATAAACCCGAATCATGGAAAATATAGCAAGTAGTATCACTACAAATAGCCACAACTACACCGTTCTTTCGAAACATGCAACAAGTCACAATAGACAAACACATCTCAAGTTTTTCCAAGTTGATTAATTCCTCACTACCAAGTCTGAGTAAAGCCAGCTGATAGCTCACACACTATCTGTTTACACCTTCCATCAATCCACTAGACCCCCTACTTGATTCGCGGCAACGCCAAAGCATCAGTCCGAACCAAGGAAGTCTACCTAGGTAGCACTCCTATCTTGCACGCTCATTCATCCCCTCGCAAGATGCCCTCGTGCCTGTACTTAAGCCGCCACAAATCCAAGCACAAGCGCGCCCAGAACCAAAGCAACGCCAATCTCAACACGTCCACCCTCATTGTGCGGAACACCACTCGACTTAGCCGACGTAGCACTCGCACTCACATTGCGAGACGCAGTAGCGTTACCAGTGATGGTAGGCAAAGTAATGCTCGAAGTCTTGGTGACAACGACAGTGGAGACATTGTCGCTCACGGAAGGAATGATGATTTCTGACGTGATGGTTTCGTTTCCGCGGACGGGGACGATGGGAGTAATGGGGAGAGCACTGATGGCGGAAGTGATGGGGACGTCCGGGACGACGGTGCTGGTGTTGATGGGTGCAGATGGGAGTCCTGGGATGTTGATGAAGGGCATGGACTGGGAGGGGGTGATGGAAGGGGCCGCTGGGCTTGGGGGAAAGCCGATGAATGTTGATACCGTGGTTGTGGGGGCCAGGAAGAGAGCGACGAGTTTGAGAGGACCCATTTTTGATGATGAGGCGTTGGATACTTTGTGGAGAACTGGTGTTCGGAATTGGCGTACTGGTATTGACCGTGGAACTCTCGGTGGATGTAGTTGTGAGAGTGCAGTTGACGCTGAGGACTTGGTTGGAGGTTGAAGTGGTATTTGTGCGAGCGGAGGATAAATACTTGATGCTAGAATGTGGGCTGCCAAGAGAGGCTAATCATTTGGTTTGCAAGCGATGAAGTGAAAGCTAAGGGACTGTGACTGGCTGGTTCCGAGTAGCAAACGGATCTGTGCTACGTGGTTCCACGGTGATGTGACTTGCGAACTCGTCTTTGAGGGCTAGCAATGTTAGTCAATGCACACAACATAAACAGTGGGAGAACCAATTCAACATTTTGGATGTACAACGTGGGCAGCATTGATGTTAGGTTGTATTATGCAAACGGTGAAATGTTCAGCTCGACGACTTCTATCCCTCAGCACTCCACTTCAATATACAAATGTCGACGGCCATGTCTTAGTACCATATGTGAAAGGAACACGTACCCATGCATAAGCATAATGCAAGGAAAATGGGTTGTTCGTCTTCCGAAACTTCATCTCAAATCCCCGGGCTTGCATTCCCGTTGACTGTTGTCTCGCCTGTGTTTCCATTACCACTTTCTTCCACAAACTTCGATCCGGCGGCTTCTTGAAGTCGAAAATCGGCTACATCTCCTTGCACGCGCTCAATCTCGTTCTGTATGGCGAGGACCCAATGGTCGCGCTCTACTCGGCTACGTGCTCGGAATACGACGCTTTTTCCAGTGCTACCAAGCTTTGCAACTCTTTTTATGCGTGTCCGCTTGCCTTCTCTTCTTTGCTGCTCGCCACCACCAGCACCTTCTTCGGCGCGGAACCAACTCTTAGCTTTACCATGCCAGATGACGAAAGTAGTCATGACGTCTTCGTCCGTGCTTGTCCATCCATCTTCGAGGTAGATACGAGGTAATGCGTGGTGACCGGGCTTGTTAGCGTCAAACGTCTGGTTTTGATAAAGCAAGTCATTCTCTGTTAGTAGGCCCGAGTAGATGTAGCAATCCTTTAGATCCAAGTTCGCAATGCGTTCATGATGGATATGCGCAAGCTGCTTGCCTACTCGACTACGTAGAACATCTCGGAATATGAGTAGTGAACCAGCTGTTAGCATTACGCTACAGCGTGTGAAGGGTGCATGAATGCGCGGCTTGCGATAGAGCATACCACTCATATGAATACTGCGGCAGCATGCAATACCACACATATTGTAGAGTAGGGGTGAGGCAAATGACTGCGTGACCTCCCATTTGCGAGCAAATTGGCCGACATGTGCTTCAGCTTGTTCGTCAATCTTGAGTGCACTGAGGTTGCGGCTACGAGTTGACTTGTACAGCGCAATGTCAGACGCAGTGCGATGTTTCCAGTACTTAGCCAAAGCGCGAAGATGCTGGATCCACTCTTTGCGACGAGCTTTATTTGCAGCCTTTTTGGCCATCGTTAGCAACTATCTAGAGCGGGAAGCGGCAGCAGTTACTTACTTGTAAACGAATAATCAGCCCATTCTTCATCACAAGCTCAAACGTTCGATCCATGTCAATTTCATTTGTTGCACCATCTTCTCTAGTCGTCTCATCAACATCTTCGTCAAAATCAACGTCAGAACCCTCCTCAAGGTCGTCATCTACCGCGCTGGCACCAAGTTTGGCTTTTCTGACTTTGATGACATCAGTTAAGTTGATATAGCCATCGCAATTGAGTATATTCTGTCTCTTGCGCTCTGCTTCATCTGCTGCATCATCATCGTGCACACGCCTGGTCTCTGGGGTGCCATCACTCAGCCACTCTATCTGGGCGTCCTTGATTGGAAATGGATTGACCGCCCAGCTGTCCGGTATCGCGCTTCTAATCGTCTCAGCCTCTGGTACCATTGTGTTTCGAGAAGCTGGAAGCTTTGGTGGAGGCGGTGGAGTAACTTTGGTAGGTCGAGAGAAGACCAGATATTGGTCATGACTCGCAAAGTAGAGCTGTTTGTGATACATAAGTCCAAGTCTCTTAGCTCTTCCTCGTTGTCCAGTCAATCTTATAAGAAAACCTTCTACAGGGACTGGTTCGGTGAGTATCTTCTTCTTCTTACGAGTAATTGCAGATGTGGGATAGTGCGTCTTGGGTCGTAGCTCAAGATCATGTGATTTCAGCATCGCAATCGTGCCGTACATTTTGCGTTCATTCGCTCCGTGCACCCACTCCAGTCTGTCATATCGTTTCCAGGCGAGACCAACTCGCTGATCCTTAATCCAAGAATCTAGTAAGTCTGCCCATTCCGGTGCTTCTGCCAGCTCAGCTAAACATTTCTGGACAAGATCTGATGCCACTGCTTGTTCTTCCTCCATCGTCTTCAACAGAGCCTGCTCAGTATCTTTTGCGTATTCTACTTCTTTTTGAGACGCCTCTAGTTTCTCGAAAGGGTTCTCTATTCGCACGCTTAGGTTCATGTCTGGAATGTTAATCTGAAGTTCTGAAGCGCGTTGCCAGCCGAGCAAGTTACGAAGAAATGTGTACCACTCGACTGCATTTGACGATGTGCGTGCTTGCATGATAAAGACCAAAATGCCGTGCTTATCCGCCGTTGAGATTGCAATGGACTTATCCAACGAGGAGTAAAGATTGACTTTACTCGTCTTGCGACCAAGTGGTATCTGATATGTAGCCTTTTTGCCAGCACCTTGCTGCTCGATTTCTTGAATGACCTAGCTGGGGCATTAGAAACCATATGTTGAGGTGATCAACATGACAATCAACTCACCCGCGTCCTGTATAGCTGTAATACGAAGTCAGCGTCTGCAGTTTGACTGTGTCGACAGACAACCATGTATTCCCGCCACGTGTCCTTGACTCTGGAGATGGTTTGTTGATTGACGTTTTCATCGAAGTCGTCTGGCACTGCAGTAGCAGCGTCGACTCGAACGAGCATACGCTCCATCTTTACTACGAGTCCGTCCTTCAATCTCTGTCGTCGTAGCCTGCTAGGCGCTCGTGCAATAGTCATCTGAGCCTGTTTCGCCTTGAGCTGAACTTTAGCCCGCCTAGAATCTTCTGGGATGTCGAATTTGACCAAATTTCGTAGATTGGACTTTTTTCGTGTAAGATTCTCACCCATCGCCTCGCCGTTCTCTGGCGTGTTGGACCTGGACAAGCCTAGCTCTGACCTCCGCTTTACCCTCGCCAGTATGCCCTTGGCAGGTGGTGTCGCTACAACATCAGGAGACGTCTGTGTTTTGCTCATGTCAGCATTACGTAGCAGCGACGATGTAGACTCGGCATCTACTAAGGCTCCAACGGCAGATGCTGATGCATTTTGACTGTTTACAGTCGAGGCTGGACGCTTGCCTAGCGACCCTAGCCCTGGTTCCTCTTCCACCGAAAGAACATGTAAGCCACTTGCCTGTGCTTGCCCCTGTTCTTCATCACGCGGACTGTCATTGGGTAAATCTCGATGTTTGTCTTCCTCCGTAGCGGGCTGGGTTGACGATACAGTAACAAAGGATTTCGTGCTCGATCGGCTTGGCATTCGTGCCTTTTGTAGGTCCCTGCCGTCCTCCTCGTGAGTGGATTCACGTGAGTTTACCTCATCCTCGGGTTCTGATGGCGCATCAACAAAGTCAGCATCCTCATTGCCGACAAGAACATCGTCTTCCTGATCCGAACTCCGCGGCACCTGTAAGGGAGGTGGGCTTGCTGTGGTCGCGGCTGCTTTCCCGTTGGCCCCACTTGCCTGTGCCTCTGTCGTGCCTTCTTCTTCTTCAGCGTCTAGCTCTTCGGGCTGAGGAAAACTACGCCGAAAGAGGGCAGATGAACTGGGGCCTTCGAGGCCGCTTAGCCGCCGCTGGAGCGCTTCGTGGGGATCTGAGGAGAAGGTTGCCGCGTGTGAGGAGTAGTTGATCCGCAAGTGGTGCTTGTACCAGTCGCGTCGGTGCTTGCTCAGCCAAGCTGTCTTTGGTCACATGTGAGCACAGTGCCTAAGTTGGGAGCAGGGAAGCATACAGGAATGGGGCCAATGAAGAAGCGTCTCGATGTGAGGTAGAGATGCTCAGGCGTCGCATGTTGCTGTACATGTCAATTTTCGGTATATTAGGTTGGCTGGGGAATATGCACCAGCTTCTGTGCCGTGAAGAAGTCGGGCGACAAGTTGGCGATATCAGGCTGGACGTGCCATGAGTGTGGTCGCTGTTCCGACATTGGACTTCACTCGTCTCTGAATGGACACCGAGGTTCCGCTGGCTTGACGTTACAATGAGATTATGGGATAAGACATAGAAAAACTACAATAAACACCGCATTCTAGGTTTGGGTATACAATGGATAGGAGCTATGCAGGAAAGGAGAGGCAGCAGCTGTACAACGGCTGTTAGCGCGTGCTATCAATGGGAAAGCAGGCTTGAGGGTCCATGCATGCGTCCGGGCACATCGTCATCACCTCGACTTACATGGAGTGCATGTTGATACGACATCATTTACCCACGCGATTTGAATCGTGATGGATCCTAGCCATTGCATGCGTTCCCCGTCTCAACATTCCAAATCCGGCAAAAATGCTTTCGAGGTGTTGATGACGGCCTCGGGTGATCTTCCTTGTGGCGTCTCTGTACGTGGGTGTTCCTAGTGCGTTGCGCATCTTTAGGCTGCATACTGTCTAGATAATTAGTATGTTCATCTATAGCTCGATCATATTTTTTGGCAGCTTTTATCCTAGTTACCTAAATAGGTATCCATGACATGGTTCAGATCAGGCTAACTTTCTGCAGTACCTACATAATATTATCTTCCAGGGCCATAGTGATGCTGCAAGTTGCATGTAAAAAAAAAGGTAGCTTGACGAATATCCTAGTAGGAAGGAGGTTCCCGATTTGTTCTAGATGTCCTTTTCATAATTACATTTTGAATCTATTAGCAAAATACCTTCACATGTCAGTTGTTCTTGGTGCTGTGAAGCGCTTGTCCATATATAGCTAGATTAATCGAACACTTGGCGGTCGCGGGGCTCGCTCGCACCTCCACTGTGGGCAAATCTTTGAGTCACGCCAAAACCACATACCAACTTTCTAACGACACAAGACCCGAGCCACAACCGCTCATACCGAACATACGTTTTCAAAATAGCCGAAATTATTCTCCACAAATCCAAGAGAATTCCGAGAACCTGATATTCCCACGGGCGTTTCCTACAGAGGGGCAAACAAATCCACATTTCGAAGTCGTCGCCCGACCAATTCAAACACCCTTTGGGATCAGGTTAGAACTACACAAATCACCATGTCTCTCACAAATTGTCGGTTCTATGAGGAGAAGTATCCGGAGGTGGAGAGCTTCGTCATGGTTAATGTAAAGCAAATCGCAGAAATGGGCGCATACGTCAAACTGCTCGAATATGGTAGGATACATCCCGGCAAACAACCTCATTTATATGGCGCTGATGGGTGCAGACAACATTGACGGCATGATTTTGCTCTCTGAACTTTCCCGAAGACGTATTCGTTCCATCCAGAAACTTATCCGTGTCGGCCGCAACGAAGTCGTAGTTGTGCTCCGTGTAGACAAGGACAAGGGCTATATTGATCTTTCAAAGCGTCGTGTTTCACCTGAGGATATTGTCAAATGCGAGGAACGATACAACAAGTCGAAGATGGTTCACAGCATCATGCGTCACGTTGCCGAGAAGACACAAACACCAATCGAGGAGATTTACCAAAGCATCGGCTGGCCGCTCAACAAAAAGTACGGACACTCAATCGATGCTTTCAAGCTGAGCATCACCAACCCTGAAGTCTGGAACGATGTCACGTTTCCAAACGATGTCGTCAGGGAGGAACTGCAAAGTTATATTGGCAAGCGGTTGACACCACAGCCCACCAAAGTGCGGTCAGATATCGAAGGTAAGCAGACGTTGCGATGCAAAGAAGGAAAGTAACTAATATTCATAGTCACTTGCTTTGGGTACGAGGGTATCGATGCGGTCAAGGACGCACTACGATGCGCCGAGGCAAAGAATACCCCAGACAACCAAGTCAAGGTCAAGCTTGTGTCGCCACCACTCTACGGTATGATTAAGCTTTCTACGCGGTCAAAGATCGATTCTAACAGTAATAGTTCTTACTTCACAATGTCTCGATAAGACTGTAGGTATCGCATGCCTGGAACAGGCTATCGAAGATATCAAAGTAAGCATCACAAAGGCAGGTGGCGACTGTCAAGTCAAGATGGCGCCCAAAGCAGTCACAGAGAACGACGACGCCGAGCTGGCTGCACTCATGGAGAAGCGTGAGCGTGAGAACCAAGAGGTCAGTGGTGATGAGGACGAGAGCACGAGCGATGAGGGTGGCGTGGTGGAGGCTGATTCCTAGGCCGCTTTCCACATTCGGCGTTTAAGGCGCGGTACGAGGCATCTTAAGGCATGTACGCTGCATACTTGGCATGTATAGCATTTTTTTTTAGCTGTAAAAGTCGATTCTCATACAGATCAATAGAAAGAAGTCAATCATTGCTAGCCACGTGCGATGGCATGTACACGCGGTTGTGGTCTCGTACATAGATTGGAGCTTGGGCCCGAAAGCTCGCGTGCGATGACGCTGCTGCGAGTCTAGTTAGCGCGACCATCCAACTTCTGAGATGCGCCAGCCAACATTGCGAGCCAAGGCAGGCTCTGTCATGTGTCTGTGTCATGTGTCTGTCTCTGGTCCTTTACTGATCACCATCTTCAGTTGGGTAATTGGTGATTGTTGACAACAACAACTACACCTCCTCTGATCCACGCACCAAGCTCCATTCTCGCAGTTGAAAGCTCGGCGCAACCATGGTGAAATGGAGCCAGATCTGGAATGGCGACTTGCATGACAGACGGCACCGCTTGGAAGATGAGGCAAGCGCATGTATGTTTTCCTATCCTAGTATTATAGCCTAAAAACTATACTTATATCTAACAGTGCTGCCCACATCACGCCGCGAACGGATGCCTCCAGCCCCCATTGAGCCAAAGGAAACCACCAAGATAGCGCTTCGTCTCAAGCACCAGATTGAACAAATCATACCATACGAGCTAGGAGAAGAGCAGATTGTCAAGCCACATAGCCCTGTCATAACAAAGGCTGTCTTGGCTACAGCAAAAAAAGCTGGTGGCGAAGAATACAAGGCATGTGTCGTATTTTGCCTGCTTGTGGTGAAGAAATGGTTCAAAAAGCAGGCTACCGCTGAGCTTTGGGACGCCGATCTGCACAATGTGCGCGCGGTAGCTGCTGAAATGATGGCAAAGCGTTTAATCGAGGAGGAAGAAGACATCAACTACCTTTTCGAAGAAGTCTTGCTCAAGCGTTACTCTACTTTGGTAGACGGTGAACCCACACCTCCCGCCAACGCCATCGAAAAGGCCGTTGATCTCCATGCTGTGACTGTCATTGGCTCTTCTGGCTACCAGAAATGCATTAACTACCTCTGGCGTGGTTGGGTAGTCCAAGATGACGAGGATCCAACTCGATTCATTAACTACGAGAACAAGACCAATACCAACTTTTGGGCACATTTAGATCCGGATCGCATGCGTGTTCCACGATACCAAAACTGGGTACAAATTGGCTTCACTTTCATCTTCCTTGGCCTTTATACTGGCGCCATCAACACTATCAACCGTAACGGTGACCTCGATGCTGTGGAAGGGCTACTATACCTCTTCACTGTTGGTTTTGTATGCGATGAAGTCAACAAGTTTTGGAAAGTAGGCCGCTTTTACATATCGTTCTGGAACATGTTCAACTGCACCCTGTATGCGCTCCTCGCTGTCTCCTTTATAATGCGCATGATCGCATTTGGCCACCCGTTAGACGATCATAAGCGCGTTCGCTTCAACGAGCTCTCATACGACTTCTTAGCATTCACTGCCCCCATGTTTTGGATGCGATTGCTACTCTACCTCGATACGTTCCGCTTCTTTGGAGCAATGATGGTGGTACTCAAGGTCATGATGCGCGAGTCACTCATCTTTTTCGCATTGCTTCTCGTTGTCATGATTGGTTTCTTCCAGGCCTTCCTCGGTCTAGATGTTGCCGACGATTTCGCCGCAGACTCAAGTTTTGTGCTCCAAGCCATGCTCAATGCTGTCATGCAGTCACCCGAATTCGACGGTTTCGACAACTTCGCAGTAAGTCTCCCTATTAACCACTCATATAAACCAACAACTGACATAATATAGCCTCCCTTCGGCATAATCCTCTACTACATTTTCACATTCGTCGTCATGGTCATCCTACTCAACATCCTCATCGCACTCTACAACTCCGCCTACGAAGACATAACCCAAAACGCCATCGACGAATATATGGCCCTCTTCTCCCAGAAAACCATGCAATTCGTCCGCGCCCCCGACGAAAACGTCTTCATAGCACCCTTCAACCTCCTCGAAATGTTCCTCCTCATCCTCCCCTTCGAATGGTGGATGGACGACGCAACCTACAACAAAATCAACGACTACGTCATGTTCATCCTCTACTCACCCCTCCTCGTCATAACTGCCTACATCGAAACCAAGGAGGCGCGCCACGTCAATTACAACCGCCGCCGCGGCGAAGAAGATGAGGACGTCACGCACGAGTGGGAACAGGTGCTCCATGAATGCGACTTTGAGTCCGATGGCTGGGATAAGAAGGTCCAGGCTACGAAACCTAATGTCGAGTTTGATACGGCGGTTTTGGAGGTTAGGAAGTTGCAGGCGCAGGTGGAGGAGATGAAGGCTTTGTTGCAGGCGTTGTCGGAGAAGCAGTGGAGTGGGGATACGCTTTCTACGAGCAAGTTTGAGAAGCTAGGGGCCACGGTTGTGGGGGAGACGTTGGGGGAGAGCAGTTCAAGTGCAGGTCGCGATGAGTAAGTTTTGATTTGGAATTATGTCTTTTATGAGGTGGGTTTTGTTTTGGGGTGTCAGTTTTTGTTTTGGCTGACATCTTTGTTTTTTTTGTAGGCGTGTTGTTGGGGCGGAGAGGAGTGAGTTTGGTGAATCGAATGCTAGTGAGTGGCATTCTGATTGAGTGAGGTTGCGTGTCTATGATTGTAGTTGAGAGTAGAGCGCGGTGAGATGTATGTTTGTATAAGTTGGTACATGAGAGTACATGTTTATCATGCAAGCAAGACATCTTCATATTCACAATCTCACTCACAGCACATGAAAGGGGCATGCATTTACGTATAGAGCTTGATCATATCGCATCCTGATACGTAATAGATGCTGCATTCGTCCTTGATATCGTGTCCAGACGTCACGGACAGTATCAAAAGCAACTACCATGATTCTAAAGCCCCAAGTACAAGATCTGGCAATCGAAACACCAAAACTAACCAAAGCGTCGACTACCAGTTTCAGGTGCATCAATGCTACAATTTGATATGTGCTAATGCACTCTCTTGTATATAAGCGTTACTTGAATCCTGTCACATATAGCAAGTTTAGAGCTTAGAAGTTTCATCTTTATCAGCTTCCTTGAAACGTCTCCTCGCATCAATAACCAGTTGGACCTGTCTAGCAAGGCAGATGGACACAAGTTCCTCATCGCAAATAGTGAGGTCCAAATCCATCCTGCCCCCGTCCAACATTCTTGTCACCGCCCTTGTGAAAGTCCACATACCCTCCTTTGCTGGCTGCCTTCGCTTAAATTGCAGATCCATTGTCAGCGTTGTGTTCCAGATATGCGCCCCAGCAGCCTCCTTGAGTGTATTCGTAAGTATTGCCGGCTTCCCTGGTGTTTTTTCTGCTGCCTCTTTCTTAATTTTGTAAATTTTGTGCGCGTCAAAAATGCCACCAGTTCGAAGCAAGGTATCTGATGATGAGGGAGATACATCGCAGAGCATGGCTAGATGAGCACCGCCGAATCTTTCAGGCCTATCAAAGGTGCACCAATAGTCAAGGATGCCAGCCGTCGGCTGTCCATCGGCAGGATATAAGAATGTCATGCGCTTCAAGAAATTAAGAAGCTCTCCCATCGTCTTAGATGGAATCCAGTTCTCATCTGGTTCAGACGCTTCGACTTTCTTAAAGTCAGGACTTGGTCGCAGCGCTGGTAGGAAAGAGACATCGGTCTTAGCCGTGGGTCCAATTTGGGCTGTGAAATTGGTCGATGTAGCTAGCGTTGTGCATCTGGGCTCCCCATTTTGGCTCAAATCTAGCTGTATGAAGCATGACCCTTTCCCAAGTTTCAGGTCGGTTACTTTAATCGTAGAAGGGCCAGGCGTGCATGGCCGGAAAAATTGAATGTGCATCGTAAAAACATCTGGTTGGCTATGGCTTGCGAGCGTTGTGGTGAAATGCGCTTGCGCGGCTGAATACACAACAGCAGCCACGCTACCCCCTAGGAGCACTAAAAAAAGTAAGCAAGATTTTGTTTAGCCGAAGACTTTTGTAGAACTTACTTGGGCCCATGGTCCACTCAGCATCATAGCCAGCTACGTACGTATGGGAGCTCTGCTGCCGCAGATTGATCTGGTCTTTGAGTGCAGTCGACATAATTGAGGTGAAGGTGCATCTAACATATTGAACGTGGGAGTGAGGCCGTTATATGCAGACCTGAATTTTAGTGTACGGCACAGCGGTCAAATAGTGGACCAAATAGCAAGTGGATAAATAAGAAAGGCGTCTGTGCTGCAATCCCTTGCTAACACTAGTCGTTACACCAGATCAGACCTAATTCTCTCAACCAATAACACACATTTAAAATAAGTCAATTCACCTTCATGAGAAGGGGGGGAATGCAGGCGCCATTTAACTAATTCAACTCATCGTTTTCAAGGCCTCTGTTACGAAATCTCTCTCAACTGGTCTGAACTTCTATGCACCACACCTGGGTAATTATAGGCCAGCAACTTTTGAAACGGTCATCGCAGAAAAGCAGGTGGGTGCTCTTTGGCCACTGAATCTGTATGAATCTTATCAAAGCTTATAAATTGCGCTGTCTCTGATTTCGATTTCTATGCCAAATAACCTTGATTCAATTCCTCATACTACGTACTAGGTTTGAAGATCGCGCTGGTGGGTCGAATAAAAATGCTCTGATATGTTGATGTACTAGTTCTCTATCACTTCCCCTATTATCTACTTTATTCTGACTCAAAAATACTCTGGGTCACTTTCAAGACTTGATTTGCCATTGCCATATGCAACCAGGTTGTCGCCTTGTCAGAGCGCCTGGGAAACTACGGTATAGCGACTTTTTCGTGGAATTCATGAAAACGATTGAAATAGCATAAAATTTGGTGACAGACAGCAATCAAAACTTGCTAACGTTCTGAAACAGGAACATGGTACCTTAACATTCTCACGCTTGATCCATGGTCTCTCCCTTTTGTTTGAATACTTTCTATAATACTCTATTTGAGTCACTGAAGCCGTGTTACAAGAGATATGGAGTTCTTGGATTTTCTTTCAATAGGAAACGATTTATGTATACATCGGCACTGAAATGTAGACACCAAAGTCAATAGCATGATAACTATCTTAATTGTTGATTTTCTCGTACTTGTAGTATACCCATCATAACAATAGCTTTATAAACACCATCATTGCGAATTTAACAGTTCTTAATACACCAAATATGGAACCTGAAACCACGATATCTTCTTATCTTCAATATATAATACATGGTTACTATATAATTAATAGTTGTTAAGAACTTTTTTGTTTGTGCTAAATAACTCTATTTATATCTATTCTTTTTTCGGTTTTTATTATAAATTGTTAAACAGCAATGTTCATTTCTCTTAACTGTTGTACATATGTTAATGTTGAGTGCTTTTATTCATAATATAGTCACGTACTCTCAATATAAACAAGATATTCGGCCATATCCGTTCTGTGGCCCAAACCCAATATTACGAGTCGCAATGGCGTGAGGTAGAGGGATTGCAAAAGCGGGAAATAGGACTGATTCATCTAACTAGTGGGTAACTCCGATGATATACGGTAGGAGTGCCAAGGCGCTAGCGTCGATAGTAGCTACTGTGACTGTGAAGGAAGGAGTGAGAGGCTAGGCCATAACACCCAATTTCATTTAGGTTAACTTGGAGGGCTCTCTCGCAAGTCAATGTAACTCCTAGAATTAATATCTTCGTCAAGCAATCTTTTAGGCCGCGATGACAGTCCAAGCGATAAAAAGGATCTATAGGTCATTAGATTCATGAGATTGTTAGGTAAGGGATTCTGGAAACTTAGTACGCACAATAGCAGGAATAGTTGCATAATCGTCTGGGCCCATGACTTGCGCGGATGCTCTGTGCCAGAGTCGTAAAAAGGTGAATAGGGCCGGGACAACACCAAGGATAACTAAGCTAATTGTCGCTCCGTATTGCCTGTAGTCATCATTAATCATAGTAGGAGGCAGGAGTTTGATTGCGGACGTCATTATCACAATTTCAAAAAGAATATGTGCCGCAACAAGCGTAGTGAATAGCTCAATGAGACTGATAACTAAACGATGCTAATGGACTATACTTATTCAGGTGCATTGCATGACGCGTAGAGGCAAATGGATGAAGAAGCGCCGAGAAGGTCGAACGGAAGACGGATTGCAATGTCATTTCGGACTCTAAAGTACATTGAAAAATGATAGATTCTTTCCGCATGCGGCTTGCTATGGTGATCCTTGTAACAAATATCCACACCGCGCACAAGCGCCTAGGCTATGTTGAATTTCTAGAGCTACATAGGTCTTAGATATTCTGAGAATAAACCGACAAGGATGAAACCACCGACACCCCAAAAGCAGTTGGAGAACCACCACCAACAACTGCTCGAATCTTTGAGGTTTACATTGGCAACCATCAAAGCAAGGCATGTGGTTGTACCGCCCACTCCAAAGATGTAATAAACCGGACCCATCTCTTCCCACTGACCAAGAAGAGTTAAGCAAGTCGTAATGGCAGCTACAAGAATCCAGAACACAGGTTTGATTCGGTATTTGAATAGAACAGCCATGCTTCCAACTCCAATCTTTAGATCATCTTTTATGTCTTGGTATGCATACACGCTGTCATATATCATTGTCCAACATGTGCTGGCAATAAAAAGCATAAGGGTTGCGGGGTCGATCTGGCGAGTCTTGTAGGCAATGGGTTGCAGTTGAAGCGATATGGAGCCCATGACGATGCCCCAAGAAAGGCAGAAGCCAAGTACTGCCTGCGTCCAAAACGTGTGTAGCTTTGCGTACGGATAATAGGCCCAGCCTATAATGCCTGGGATGCTGTAAAGGGCGTTCTCTGTCCAGTGCCCCGGGATTGCAAACACAAACAAGGCGGCCATCAAGGCTTGAGAAGCGGTGAATAGAAATGCGGCAAGATGCGAGATAATACCACGTGGTATTGGCCTATTACGGTTCTTTCGACCTGAGCATCGATTGGTGCATCGATAAGATCATTCCAGATATGAATAGCATTGGATACGAAGAAGCTGCCCGCGAACAAAAGGCCACTCGCCCGAGCGACCTCTATGGGAGTCGATTGATTTCGGATAGCAGCGTGAAGGATACCAAACGTGTGGGGAATGTAGATCAGAAACAAGCCAACTGGGGGACTGAGGCGAGTGAGCTGGACGTATGGCAGCCATTTGTCCGGCACGTAGGCCAACCACCCGCCCTTGTGGTTGCCACCGTATTGGTAGGCCAATGCTGCATCAGTGGCTCCTTCCGGGAGCTCTGAGATGGCCATTTTGGAAGTATTAGCCATGGGTTGTGGTGGGTGAAGAGTACAGTTTGAAGTGATAGATACGACTTGAGGAACAGCAAAGCGCCATTTTTATAGACGCTTCAACAGTACCTAGACAGCTACGTGAAGTAGGAAGGTCAAGCGGGAGACGTCACATTCCACCGGCTGTATATTCCCTTATTGTACTTAGTATCTTCTTAGCATGTGTGATAGTTGCCATGGGATCTGTGGTATAGGGTTAGATTTTTCATAGGGTTAGCGTGAAGCATTGATCCCAGCGCGCTAACCCTACCCAGCCTAGGTGGTCGCTTGCATTCACGCAATGCTCAATTATTGTATTACATCTCTACACCAACATTTTAGTAAAAATAAGTTTTCATCCTGAGTGTATTACTATTAGACGAGAGGAGGCTGAAACGATAGTGCGGCTATGGCGTTGCAAGAGATGCACATAAGCATGCACGTTCCCCAGTGCAGCGGACTTACCCGTACTATACCCGATGTTATCACCTTCCGCATAGACACAAAGACCGTAAGCAAAGAATCCTACGAAGCCCAGGGGTAGGTTCTCTCAATAATTTCTTACGCCAATGAAAGGTGATGGGCTACATAATATGCTCCATACCCTTGGGATTAATCTGGATATCACCAAACCATCGCACTGCAGCTCATCTGTCATCAACAGTCATAAAAAAAATGGTTTCAAGGAATGCACCTGACTGGATCAATAGAATCCTACCTTCTATAGCATTGTTTGCCACTTCGACTTCCGACCCGACCTTTCCCCCCTAGGTACTGTTGCTTCCTCTTTCAAATCTCGCCTTGCGAACACCATGGATGCTAAATTATTAGGGTTTGTTTATTCCCTCTCAATTCCTGCACAGGTAGCCCAAAACGTGCTGCAGACTCTCCAAAAAGATGAAGGTGTTGCAGTTGATCTTGTCAATAGCAAATTTGGTGAATTGAGAATGACCTCGGCTGTCTGTCGATCGTTGCAGCTTGCTCTTGGTGATAGTCAAGTTGATTCCAATCCGGTTAATAACACAAGAGTCTAAAAATCCTAGTCTATATTCCCTTGTTCGACCTTAACGCAACCGCAGCTGACCCCAAGATCTCAGGTCCTAAGCTTGCTGGTTAACGCCCACTTGCATTATTACTCCAGAATCCAAGAAAGATGTATTGACAGCGCTAAAGTTCGTTCGTTTCTTTAGTATTAAATTTTCTATATGTAGTGGTGGCCATTCTCCGAATCCGTCTCCGAATCCGGGCTGGTCCTTCCTCAACGAACCTGGTGTCCTGATCGATATACAGCGACTATTTTAGATTACTGTCAGTGAAAACAGAAAATATGTAAGCATAGGTCCAGGCGCTTGATGGAGTCAGGTATATGAGGCTTTAGATCCATATAGTGTAAGCGTTATAGGAGGTCGCATCCCCCAGGTCGGTGTTGCGGGTGTTATCCTTGGAGTAATGTAAATTCAAAAACTTGCATGAATATGATCAAGGCTCAATATCAACAAGGCGGGTTCTTTCACTTCTTAGGAGAGTACGGGCTTGCAGCTGATAACGTTCGGAATTTTGGGGTAAGTTACCATCAACCCTATGCGCTATACCATATATTCACCGATTCAAGGACGTTCTAGAATGAAGATGTTGTCAATTCAAATGCGCAAGAGAGGAGTGACCTATTCTGAGCATTAAAAGGGGGAGGTCCCAATTTTGGTGCGATATTTGTCATTCCCCAAATCGTATAGAGAAGACTAACTTTGTTGAAGGTATCGTAACCAAGTTTGACCTCTACACCATCCCCGTTAAAGCCATATGGTATAGAGCCACAGTCTACACACCCCGGAGCAAGTACCAGCTACTATAGATGCCTTTGTCAATTGGCAACAGGGTGGTGCTTCGGACCTCAAGCCAACCACTGCTCTCATCATTGGGCTGGAGATGGTAACCTTGGGTCTCATTTGCAATGCCCCAAATCCTAAATTAGCCATTTTCGCGCCGTTCAATGACATTTCTCCCGCGATAGTTACCGTTCCTCCAACCACAGGGACTTTACTTAGTCTTACCCAAATATTAGGCTACACCTTCTCAAACGTACCGCCACGGCGAGGGTCCCTCGTATTGCCTTTCAGGTCAGGGCATGAGTTTATATATTTGCCTGTTGACATATTTTTGCGCAGCAAAATAAGATCTCATGCTCTATACTCTGCTGCCTGGGCTGGTATATATACTATTACTCTCTTGCAACACATTCTTAGCCATGATTACCGTGGATCGAGCTCGGGGATTGAAGCTAAGCTTTACAAGGATGTTTACGAGATATGGAAGAGCCAAGCAACTGTAGTACATCTGGCTACAGGGGCGAACCGGACCTTTGTTCTTCAACACGTCCCAGCTGCGCTTGCTGAGGTGGGTGCAGCCAAGGGGGGAAACTCTATGGGTATTCCTCACGAAAATCACCAATGTACCCCTATATACCCCGAATAACGCATTTGAGAAAACTAACAAAACCAGGGTGAACGACATTGATAGACTAGGATAGTGCTGCCGATGACGTTACCGTTCGATCTACCTCAATCGCGACAACTGACGCATGAAAACGTCTAGGCCAGGTCAGGGGACTACATACCCCATATTTCTTTATGAACGACGAGTCTCGGGATCAGAATCCGCTTGGTTCATATGAAACTGAGAATTATGGCCGCTAAATATGGACCTGGTCAAGTTTTCTTGAAGCTTCGAAATAATAGCTTTCTTTTGTTAAGGTATCCGCTTGGAAATCTTTCTGCCTAATCTTTTTGCACATTGACTTTTATTATGGGATAAACCGCGCATACCTACTAGAACGCTAGTAATTTAGCCTAAGTAGAATAGCTTGATAAATCTTAAACGTTATCAGTGTCATCAATCGATCTGAGATCAGGGACGCGATGCTCTCACATAAACGAATTTCTTTGCTATACATGACCGCGTGCCAAACTTGCATCGTTCTCAGTGTATGTTGTTTTCCTTGCACATAATTTATATTCCAGTCCGAAATTCCAAACATTATATCGTTTAATCCTGTAGTGGCACCATTCCCAGCATTATGGTTCTTCTAAAACTAAATTTGGCGATGCAAACTGTAGTTGTATTTCCCCATATTGAACACACCAAGTATTCTCCAATATCATCTTTTGAAATCTAGTCTATCTGCAAAGTCTACCTCTAATAACTTGTCATTGTGAAAGTATTCTTGCTCACTCTCAGTCATTCCAATTATCATCGCTGCCTGGACGATGCTTACATATCATTTCACATGATACCTTTCGCAAATCGCATATTGAACCAAGCATTACATCACATTTAAACCTTTTAATAGGTCTAATATTACTTTACCGAAAAACGGGATTTGGTATATTACCAACACCATGTAGAATTTCTTACGTAGCAAATATCGACAGCGGATGAGACTGAAGGATGCTTAATATCGCGGCGCCAAACCCTTGAGAGATCCTTTGGCACTTAGTATAGCATTCAATGCCAACTCTTATCACCCACAGTAAATGGAACGGCGGGTAGCAAAAACTCTGCAACTTGGAACCTACAGATTTTACGGTCTACTTTCGCTAACTGAACCTTTTTGAACCCCTAATTGGGTCGACCTATATTTATATCATACCTTGTTCAAATGAATATTGCAATCCCTCCGTATCTTATAGACGGTCCAAATTTAATGCGACATGAAACAACTTGTTATGGAGAAAACTCTCAATGAGTTCATCATATTTCGCTGAAAAGCTTAAGTAAATTGACGGTAATTACTTTTCCTTATCCGTTAACTTCGCACCTTTAATATTACCTCTACTATTAGCCAACCCTTACATCCAAGCTCCGTTATACAAGCACCCAACATAGATATCTTCCTCTAGGGTGTCTGTGCACCGCGTGCACGTGTTCAGCCCGTGCACGCCGAACACCAAACTTTATCTATCTTTAACTTAGTATAACTTTACTAATATAGCTCCTACTTAAAAACTTTAAAATAATATAGATTTAGAAGATATTAATATATAATTTTTAAATATAATACTTTATATATTATATATTATATTTTAAAATATAATATATATAAAAATATACTTTAAAATACTTATAAAATACTTAAAAGTAGTATAACCTTTTAATTACTACAGGTTCTTAAAAACTTTCTTAATATAATATATATATTATATAATAATAAAAAACTATATAATATAAAGTTTTTTTATTTAAGGTTGTCTAGAATAATTATATAGCTTTAAAAGATATATATATTTTTTTAAAAAATATAAATTATTATATTTATAATAACTTTCTTAGTTATAGGCCTAATTAGATAATTTTTTAATATAATTAATGACTATATATATAGCTTTATAAAACTTAAAAAATTACTAAATTAGGACTAGTATTAAGAAAGTTATTAAACTTTAAAAGATTAATATTTAAGTAGAACTTACTTAATCTATTATTAGATATTAGAGCTATAATATTATATAATCTTTTTAAATATATATCTAAGGTATATAATAAGTTTATATTTAAATTATAGAAGAATATAATTATAAAATTAAAAAGATATAAAGATTTTAACTACTTAAAAGATATAAAAGTCCTTTATATATAAAAGTATATATTATACTAAGAATCCTATAATTTAGGTTAATAGAAATACTAATATATATAGTAGAAAGGTATTACTAAGCTTATAATATAATATTTATTATAATTCTATATATTATATAAAATAAATATAAAATAAAATACTATAGTAGAGTACTACGATATTCGGCCCGCGTAAAAAGGGGACGAATAGTTATAAGGGAGAACCGAGCGCTAAGGGCTTATAAGTAAAAAGGGTAGAGGAGATAGATAGTTACTTAGGTAGGTAATTAACCCTAATACTTAGAACTAATAAATTACTATACTCTATAACTATAATCTAATACGCTATTAGATAATAGATCTCTAGTTTATAAAGCTATACTATATTATATAGGTAAGCGAAGTAGAGAGCCTATTTAGCTAATAAATTCTCTAGTTATAGGCTAATAAGCCCTTAGAGCTTAGAAGAGTATTAAATACGTTAAGGCGTATTTATTTAACCTAGGAAGGAATAACGCTATAAACTAGGAATTCCTAATCTAGGCCTTATAATCGTAGGCTAATAGGCCCTTAGGCCCTAGAAGAGCGTTAAGTATATAATACTATAATAAATAGTAACTAATATAAAGCTTAAACTATTATAGACCTTAGCTTTAAGAGGACTAACTACTTATATACTATAGTATAATATAGCTATAGGTATATAGGATAATAGATAAGTAACCTAAGGGGGTTACCTAAATATAGGAAATAACTACTTTATAGTTAAGGAACTAATAAAGCCTAGGTAGGTATAGGATAATAGATAGGTAACCTAAGAGGGCTACCTAGACGTAGGAAATAACTACTTTAAGGTTAAGGGATTAGTAAAGCTTAGGTATATAGGATATTAGATAAGTAACCTAAGAGGGCTACCTAAATATAGGAAATAACTACTTTATAGTTAAGGGACTAATAAAGCCTAGGTAGGTATAGGATAAAAATATAATATCTAAAGTCTAAGAGAACTATAGATATTACTAAAAATATATAAGTAGGCTAGTAAATAGGTTAGGGTACCTATTAATAGGTTAGGTTAGGTTAGGGTTATATAGACTCTAGGTTTAGGTTAGGTTAGAGTTCCTACCCCTCTAGGTTAGGTTAGGTTAGGATTATATAGGCCCTAGGTATAGGTTTAGTCGAATCTAGTACTAGTATAAGTATAGGTTAGGTTAGGGTACCTATTAGGTTATATAATATTATATAATATTATAAGTATAAAGTATTTTATATATACTATAATTATTTACTATAATAATACAATTATACTTATTAGTAAAAATAAAATAAATTATATTTAATATAAAATATATATTACTTAGACCTAAGGTAACCTAGTCTATACTAACCTAACCTAAACCTAGAGCCCGTACGACTCTAACCTAATCTAACCTATTACTAGCACTAACCTAGTAAACTTAGGTTAGGTTAGGTTAGGTTATTACGTAATCTAACTCAACCCTAACCTAACCCTTACCTATTTACTAGCCTATATATAGGAAGAAACCTATAATCGCGCTAGTAGCGTAGAGAGCTAAGAAAATAGAGTTTATAAATAAGAAAATTAGAGGAAGCTCTAATAGACCCTTAGAGACCTAATAAATAGCTAATATAAGTATAGGGAAATAATAAAAGAAAAGAGTTATAGGTAGTATAAATATATATTATACTATAATCTAAGATAGGAAACTATAAAAGGAGAGGAAGGAATACTAGAAAAGAGAAACTATACGTAAATATAAGTCTAAACTTAAGCCTATTATCTAATAATAAAGTTATACTAAAGGTATCCCTTTATTATCTAAGAGCCTCTCTATATAACTTAGTATAATAAAGTAAAAGATAGAATCTAAACTCTATCTTTTACTTTATTATAGTTATAAGCCCGGTTCGCGCGGTCTCTACTACATAAGTATAAAAGAGTAGTAGTAGTATAGAAGTACCTATTAAAAGTTTTTACTAGCGCTATCAACGCTACTAAAACGCCTTATCCTTAGCGTAGGTATTTACTTTTTTTAAAGTTGTATCTACCCTACTCTCTCTATAATATACAGATTTTTCTAGTATTATAATAGCTCTAAATACTAATATACCTACCCGTACTTTTATCGTCGCCTTAAAGTTACCTTACGTTAGTAAATCCTTAGCTTAAATTACTAAACTTATAGGTATCTCTTATTATATAATTAATAATATCTATACCCGCGCTATCTAATAAGGATTTAAACTAAATACTATACCTATTAAGATCTATCCTAAATACCTTAAAGATACGTCTTAATTAGGTCGTCCTTATAAGTAAGAGGAGGTTAAGAAGGAGGTAATACTATAAGTATAACGCGATAGATATAGATAGAAGAAGACTTATACTAATATTACTAGGGCTCTTAGTCTTTAAGGATATAATATCTCTACTATAACTATCTATAGAGTCCTTAAGGGGGAGGGCTTTAGTAAGATAAAGCTAATAAGGAAGCCTAGATTAATATAGATAATAAGGAAGGATAGACTACTATAGTACCTTAACTATAAGGACTAGACGTTAGAGGACTAGAAGAATATTATCTAGATAGACGAGACTTCTATTATCCTTAGTTATAGGAGAGGTAGCTATAAGATCTAGTATTAAGTAGATGAAATTATTAACCGTAGCTGTATTCGTAAGAGGTAGAAGGGGTACTCTAAGTTTATATTCTAGGGCTACTTTACGTACGATAAGAAAGGCCCTTATTATATCTATAGGGTAGAAACTAAAGTAGAGAAAGATAATATAGCTAGATAGATTAGTTAGATCAACGATATCCTTAAACCTCTTATAAGAGACGAGTAGGAGCTAATAATAGCTATAAGGAGGATAGGTCTATGTAATAAACCTAGTAAGAAACTAGTATAGAGATAGATATAGAAGACTAGTAAACTCGTACGTAGTAAAGGAGGAGGTATTAACTAGTAGAGATACTAGTCTTATATCCTCCTTCCTAAGCTTATTCCCTTCGCTAAAGAGTGCCTTAAGGATAGACTAGGGATAATAGTTTAGGAGGATAAAGTACTAGCTTATATATATTACTATTAGTCTATTATATATAGTAAAGAGGAGGTTAAGAAGATCTTCTAGTATAGTAATTTACTAGACTTAAACGCTATTAAACCTACCTAGTTCTATATAAAGAGAGAAATAATAAAGAAAGGAGCTCTAAAGAATAGGCTAGAGGGAGTTAATATATAGAAGAAGTACTAGGCTAATCTACCTTAGTTAAATATTTAGGCTTAGATTGAATAGATCCCTATATATATCTAGAAAATAATTGAACTTAAAGGAGGTAATAAGTATAAGGAAGGTTAGGGTATAGGGAGAGTTAGATAAGATAAACTAGTCTATATTTTAGTAGTATTAGTAGTATTTCTTAGCGGTAAAAACTTTTAATAGGTACCTCTATACTTAGGTAGGTACCTATAAGCGAGCTGCACTACTATACGTATAGCTTAGTAATAGCCTTATTAGTAATTAAGCTCCTCTAAGTAGTATTAGAATTGTAATTAAGAAGGTTAGCGCTCTCTAGTAGCTTAAAGTAGCTAAATTATAGTATATAATTAGTTAGATTAACTACTCTTATTAGGAAGCTATAATCTATTAGTAGCTCTCCTAGGGGGTATATTATAGTATAAATACTATTTAAGGAAGTAGAATTATAGAGTTTAGATTCTATCTTTTACTTTATTATACTTAGGACTTCTAAATCTAGCTACTAAAGGACCCTTAAAGATACTAGAAAGAACCTATATACTAATAATAGATAATAGTACTACTAATATAGGCCTATCCTAACTAGTTATTAAGAGTCTACTAAGATACTATAGTATTTCGATAGAGTAAGGTTAATTCTTAAAGATAAAGTAAGGTAAGTAGGATTTAGTCTTACTAGATATAATAGAGTATAGAAGTAGTAACTTAAATAACTATATTATCTCTATAACTATTTAAGTTAAATATAATAAGCCCTAGGGGTTTATTATCCTTAATTATATATATACTAGAGGCGCTTTATATTAATTACTTTAATATAATCGCTTTAATATAATCGCTTTATATTACGCGCTTAACTTTACGCGCTTTATCTTACGCGCTTTAATTGAAGTAGTTACGTAATAACTATTACCTTATCCTATACGTACGCCTAATAGTAACCCTACGCTAGCTCCTAATCTAACTAGGTTATAATACTATCCTCTCTCTTTTAGTTAGGTCTACCCTTAGGCCTTAGTTCCTAATTAGGTTAGTTCTAACTTATAAGTAGCGTGCCCCGCACTAGTTATAAGTTAGTCTACTATAATATCTTCGTCGGCCTATAAGTAAAAGCTCTATCTAGTCTCTAAAATCCTTAAAGCTAATTACCCTATAGAAACTCCTTATCTTAAGTATTCTATTTCTAGATCTTCTTATTACGTTATACTAAATACTAATTTAAAGTATACTAAATATACTTACCTTAATTATCTATATATTAGTATATCCTAGGAGTCTCTTAATAAGACTCGTAAAGAGTATAAGAAAAAGGTTAATAAGGATAAGGCGCTTCTAGCTATTATTATTAACTAGTTATTATAGAATAAGAAAATTCTATAATATACTAAAGAGCGTACTTATTATAAGGCCTATACCTTATATTAGAATTAGAGTTAGAGGGTGAACTAGATTCTCGTTAAACGTTTAACTATCCTAACCTTTTAATTAGTATAGCTACGTCGCCTATACTCTAGTCTACGCTAGGATTACTAGATAAATATATTACTATAGAGGGTATTACTTCTCCTATTAGTTCTTCTAATTAAGTTTCTAGCTCTTATAAGTTCTAATCCTTATTCTTCTAAATTATCTCTTAAATATATCTATTATCTAGATATTAGCGTCCCATTACTCCTATATAGGGGTAGTTTCTATATTTCTTTCTTATTTTTTCTAGTAGTTCTTTATAGTTCTAGAGGTTAGCTTCTAGTTCCTATATATTCTCTAAGTTAGGGTAGCCTTTCTATTTTACTAACTACTCTTAGTAGAAATATCTATCCTAGAATTCTTCTCGTCCTATCTCTTAGTATCTATAGAGATCTTTAACTTTAAATTTATCTTCTTCTTCTATTTTATAGTAGAAGTTTCGCTATAGTAGTATTTCTAGGTTAGTAGGTTCTAGCTTACTTATATAGAACCTAAGGTAGATTTTATATCTTTTAGGAGTTATAAGGTGTATATAACTAGTCTATCTTATAATTTAACTAAAAATAGTCTAACCTTAATATTATTAAGTCCCTTACTTAGTCGTTTTATATATAGATTCTTTATGTATAAATATACTTTATCCCCCTCTTTTAGCTAAGGTGCTGTTTTTTATTTCTTATTAGCGTATTTAATGCTACTTTTTATACTCTTAGCATCTTATCTTATATTTCTTCGTATACTTTTTTAAGTTTATCTATAGTTACTATTACTACTTATACCTTTAGTCCTAGTAATATTCTTTTAAATAGGTTTAGATATCTTCTATAATTCGTAAAGAATAGTATTCTTCCTATTAATTCTAAGAACTTATTATTATACGCAAGTTATACTATAGGTAGTAATAATACCTAATTATTTTATTAAGTATTAATAAATTTATAGATACGCTTTTATTATATAATTATTCTTTCTATTTATCTATCTATCTATAGATAGTAAGCTATTAATAGCTTTCTTTTTATTCCTATTAATACTAATAGCGTTACCTAAAAGTTTAATATAAAGAGCTTATCTCTATCGCTAATAATTAACTTTAGTATTCTATAATATCTAATTATTCGATCTAGGAATATAAATACTAACTACTATACTATATAGTTATTCCTAAATAGTATTATCTCTATATATTAATAAATCTATATATAATAACTATTATGCGTTATACGTAATTCCTATAGCTAGGTCTTTTAATAGTAGTAATCCTATTATAAAGTCTATTAAGATATCTTCCTAGGGAAATTCTAGTAGTTCTATTACTTTATCTTACTATATAGTATATAAGTACTATATTTATTTCTCTAATAGTCTATATATTTCTAATAAAGGTTATTACCTTATCCTTTATATTCTTGAACTTATAGTTTCTTAATAAGTTCTATAGTTCTTATAATTCTAGGTATCTATATACTAGATTATTATAGTATTATCTTATAATTACTTCTATAATTCTTTAGGTACGTTATTTATAATTATTATAAGATTATTAATTTCTTAATTTATATCAATCTTATTTACTAGTCCTAGTAATCTATCCTAGTTATACTTTAGTATAGTTCCTTTAATAGTTTCTTTTATTCCTACGATATTGTATCTTTAGCTAAGGGCGTCTACTCTACTATTATCTTTTCCTAGTATATATATAATTTAGAATTTATATTATCCTAAAGTTCTAACTATCTAGTTTATTATTAATTTAAGCTTTAGTTATTATAAACGTAACTAAGTTCTTATAATTAGTAAATATTATAAGTTCTAAGTAACTTTCTATATAAATTCTCTAATATTTAAGTATATTTACTATTATAAGTAATTCTTTATTATATATATTATATTTTCTTCTAGTCCTAAGAACTTTCTAGAGTAGTAGGCTATTAGGTACTATTTCCCTTACGTTCTTATAGTACTACTATGCTATGTGCGAGGTCTAATATATTAGTCTTAAATCTTAATATTCTCCTCTATAGAATAGTACTAATATAGGTAGTATTATATAAACTATCTTAAGTTTATTAAATACTTCTTAATATTCTTTATCTATAACTAAGGTATCTTTTCTTATTAGTTTATAAGTAGTAAGGCTTTTCCTAAAAAGTTCCTTATAAAGTATCTATTAAAGTTAATAAATCCTAAGAATAACTATATCTCTTTAATTCCTTAGTTCTTTCTATACTTTTACTACTTTAATCTTTTCTTTACTTATTTTTACTCTTTATACTAATTATATATCTAAGAAATTTAACTTCTATCTTATACTATTTATATTTCTCTAGTTTTAGCTTTAGATTATACTAGTCTAAGCTACTTAATACTATTTTAATATATTATTTATATTTTTATAAACTATAAGTATATTAATATATTATCTAAATATACTATAATATATTTATCTAGGTATTCTCTAAGTATATTATTAATTAATACTTAGAATATAGCTAGTATATTAGTTAGCCTAAATAGTATTACTATATACTTATAATAGCTATAGCGTATTCTAAACGCTATTTTCTATTCTTTACCTTCTTTATTCTAATAGGTAGTAACTATCCTATAGATCTAGCTTCGTGAATATCTTTACGTATACTAATCTATCTTATAGTTCTATAATATTTAGTAGTAGGTAGTAGTTCTTTATTATAATATTATTAAGCTTCCTAAAGTTAATATATACTTAAGGTAGCTCTTATTTCTTTAGTATAAATAATATTAGGTAGCCTACTAGTAATATTAATTCCTATATATACCTCTTATAAGATTCTTCTTAATATAGTCTCTAAGTATTTCTAACTCTTATTCTAATAGTCTATAGATAGGTCTAGAAGTTAGTTCTTTCCCTTCTATAATATAATTATATAGTCCTAGGGTTAATATTTAGTAGAGAGTTTTCTTCTATCCCTTCTATAAAGAGGTAACTAAATTCCTTATACTATTATAGGATATTAGGAGTTACGCGTTTCTCTAATACTCTTACTTTATAACCTAATACCTAGTTAGTATCTATAGAGGTAACTATACTTTTATTATATATTATTTTAAAGTAGTTAATTTATAAATTATCTTCTTATCTACTATCTTATTCTATTAATACGTAGGCTTAGATCTATATACGTCTTTATAGTCTATCTATAAGAGGTTCTAGTATTTCTAATTAACTCTAGGATTAAACTCTTATAACTATAGTAGTCCTAATATAATATCTTTACTAGCTAAGGCTAGGATATCTAGGTATACTTCTATAGTTCTTCCTTAGATATTAAGTATTATAGTTATCTCGTCGTTACTACTAGTTCTCCTAGTATAGCTTTTCTATTCGCGATATAGACTAGATAGGATACTCCTTCTCTATAGGCTTAAGTCTAGCTTATTACACTACGTTTAGTAATATAAAGTTTATAAATAATCCTAAATCTAATAATACCTTTATCTATTATACTCCTACTATAACTAGGAGTTTAATAAGTTTTTCTATATTAATAGTATTGTATTCTCGTCTATTAAGTATAGTCTAAAAAAGACTTATCTTATTTATACTCTCTCCTTATAAATCTATTAATATCTTAGCTTCTTTATATTATTTATACTTATCCTATAGATAGTATTACTAAATTAAATATATATACCTTCTATTAATTAGTATATTATTTATAGTTTTATCTACTATTAATATCTAGTAAAATATCCTACTATTATTTATCCTATAGGTATTATTTATAATTACTTTTTTAATTTATTCTAAAACTATTTATACTTAGATTTTTTATAGGAAATATCCTAAGCCTATTTTATCTAAGTAGTATATAAGATATTTATTATAAAAATACTATATCTATAATAATAGTAGGTAGTTAAGGTTTTTATAATATAACTAATACTATAGGATCCTACTAATTAGTATATTAGATATATTAAGTAGCTTTTAAGCTTCTAGAGTAAATAAATCTAGTTATAATCCTTAGTAGAGACTCTAGTCTATCCTTTTATTATCTTACTAATCTTTAATTAAGTAGTAGCTATCTACTAGGTTCTAGATTTCTCCTATAAATCTATCTTATACTATTATATCTTCGCGTTATAGTTCTAGGGTTTCTAGTAGTATATAATATCTAAGGCTCTAGCTTAGTATTTCTATATTTTCTTTTATTCTCTAGCTCCTATTATTTAATTAGAGTCTAGGTAATCCTAAACTATAGGTACTTTTCTTCCTAGGTAAGGTGCGCGTAGTATTATAGTAATATCCTCCCCTACTATTATAGTATAATCTTTCTTTTCTTATAAATTCTAGGAAATTAACTTCTATTTCCTTATATTCTTCTCTTAAGATAGTTATATTTATATACTTCTTTAATAAGTTTCTATCTAAGGTCTTTATTAACTATCTTAGTATTATATTATTTCTTTAGACTTAATCTACTTAGTCTTTAAGTTCTTAGCTAAGTAGGTAGATAGCTTTCCCTTTATCTAGTATCTATTATACCTACTCCTATTCTTCCTTAGTATTATTACCTTATCCTTTAATTATATTAAGAGAGTAGTCTATAACCTAGTATCTCTTACCTATTTATCTTTTAGCTTTATTCTTTAATTAGTAGTCCTTTAATAGGTAGCCTATTTTACTATAGTTATAGTAGGTTCTTATTTCCTTACTATTATCTAGCTATTATAACCCTAGTTAAATTAAGAACTAGTATAGGGTTACTATTAGGCGTACGTGTAGGCAAGGTAATAGTTATTACGTAACTACTTTAATTAAAGCGCGCAAGATAAAGCGTATAAAGTTAAGCGCTTAATATAAAGCGATTATATTGAAGCGATTATATTAAAGCGATTATATTGAAGCGATTAATATAAAGCGCCTCTAGTATATATATAATTAAGGACAATAAACCCCTAGGGCATATTATATTTAACTTAAATAGTTATAGAGATAATATAGTTATTTAAGTTACTACTTCTACGCTCTATTATATAGTTAAGACTAAATCCTCTTACCTTACTTTATCTTTAAAAACTAACCTTACTCTATTAAAATACTACGTATCTTAGTAGACTCTTAATACTTTAAATACCTCTATAATAAGTAATGCGTTAATGGATTTAAACGACTAGTAGGTAGGACTAACCTACGCTATAACCTCTAAAGTTACTAAGCTAGACCTCTATTATAGAGACTAAACTAAGCTTAAATTATAGCTACTTTAAGTTAACGTCTACTTTAAAATAGATAAAGTACCTAATAATAATTAACTAATACTTATAGTAATATACCTAAGAGGAAAAGCTAAGAAATAGGTTATACTATACCTTAAGAATTTATAGATAATAATAATAATAGTTAGATAATATATTTAATAATAGATTAAGTTTAAGGATAAGATATAATAAGTTTCTAACTCGCTAACGAACTAGCTATTATAGAATAAACTATCTAGAGCCTATAATAGAATTATTTAGCTTCTAGCTATACTAATAAATTTAGAATTATTTAATCTAGACTAAATAGAATAACTAGGCTTTAATAAGGATATTTAGATAGGATTAAAAGTAGGCGTATAGGTAGAGCTTATAAGAAGTAGAGCTAATTAATAACCTAATAAATTAATTAAAGAGTTAATTAGAGTTAATAACTACTTATACGAATTTCGCCTTAAAGTAAAGATAAGTATCTATACTAACCTATAAACGAGAAAAAGAAATACTAGCTAAACTATAGATACTAGAGGGTTATAAAGGTACCTAGGGTTAGTAGTAATTATAGGTATTTAGTCTTAATAATATATATGTTGATAATATAACCTAAGGAGGATAAATACTAGATTATTACCCTAAGAAGCTAGATAATAGTAAGGAAATAAGAACCTACTATAACTATAGTAAAATAGGCTACCTATTAAAAGACTACTAATTAAAGAATAAAGCTAAAAGATAATAGGTAAAGATACTAGGTTAGGACTACTCTTTAATATAATTAAAGGGTAAGGTAATAATACTAAGGAAGAATAGGAGTAGGTATAATAGATACTAGATAAAGGGAAAGCTATCTACCTACTTAGCTAAGAACTTAAAGACTAAGTAGATTAAGTTCTAGAAGAATAAGTAATACTAAGATACTAATAAAGACTTAGAAGGAAACTTATTAAAGAATATATAAACAACTATCTTAAGAGAAGGAATATAAGAAATAGAATATTAACTTCCTAGAGTTATAAGAAAAGAAAGATTATACTATAATAGTAGGGGAGGATATACTATAAACTACTACGCACCCTTACCTAGGAAGAAAAGTACTATAGTTTAGGATTACCTAGACTCTAACTAAGATAAGGAGCTAGAAGGATAAAATAATAATATAGATAATACTAAGCTAGAGTCCTTAGGATATTATATCTACTAGAAACCCTAGAACTATAACGCGAAGACGTAATAGTATAAGATAGATTTATAGGAGAAATCTAGAACCTAGTAGATAGCTACTACTTAATTAAAGATTAGTAAGATAATAAAAGATAGACTAGAGTCTCTACTAAGGATCAACTAGATTTATTTACTCTAGAAGCTAAAGCTACTTAATATATCTAATATACTAATTAGTAGGATCCTATAGTATTAGTTATATTATAAAACCTTAACTACCTACTATTATTATAGATATAGTATTTTATAATAAATATCTTATATACTACTTAGATAAAATAGGCTTAGGATATTTCCTAGTAAGAAAATCTAAGTATAAATAGTTTTAGAATAAATATAAAAAAGTAACTTATAAATAATACCTATAGGATAAAAATAAGTAGGATATTTACTAGAGTATTAACTAGTAGACGAAAATAAATAATATACTAATTAATAGAAGGTATATATATTAATTTAGTAATACTATCTATAGATAAGTATAAATAATATAAAGAAGCTAAGATATTAATAGATTTATAAGAAGAGAGTATAAATAAGATAAGTCTTTTTTAGATAAGTACTTAATAAGCGAGAATAAACTATTAATATAGAAAAACTTATTAAACTCTAGTTATAGTAGGAGTATAATAGATAAAGGTATTATTAGATTTAGATTATTTATAAACTTTATATTACTAAACGTAGCAATAAGCTAGACTTAAGCCTATAAAGAAGAAGTATCCCTATCTAGTCGTATCGCGAATAGAAAAGCTATACTAGGAGAACTAGTAGTAACGTACGAAATAACTATAATACTTATATCTAAGGAAGAACTATAGAAGTATACCTAGATATCCTAGCCTTAGCTAGTAAAGATATTATATTAGGACTACTATAGTTATAAGAGTTTAATCCTAGAGTTAATTAGAAATACTAGACCCTCTTATAGATAGACTATAAAGACGTATATAGATCTAAGCCTACGTATTAATAGAATAAGATAGTAGATAAGAAGATAATTTATAAATTAACTACTTTATAACTAATATATAATAAAAGTATAGTTACCTCTATAGATACTAACTAGGTATTAGGTTAGAAGTAAGAGTATTAGAGAAACGTATAACTCCTAATATCCTATAATAGTATAAGGAATTTAGTTACCTCTTTATAGAAGGGATAGAAGAAAACTCTCTACTAAATATTAACTCTAGGACTATATAATTATATTATAGGAAGGGAAGGAACTAACTTCTAGACCTATCTATAGACTATTAGAATAAGAGTTAGAAATACTTAGAGACTATATTAAGAAGAATCTTATAAGAGGTTATATATAGGAATTAATATTACTAGTAGGCTACCTAATATTATTTATACTAAAGAAATAAGGCTACCTTAAGTATATATTAACTTTAGGAAGCTTAATAATATTATAATAAAGAACTACTACCTACTACTAAATATTAGAATTATAAGATAGATTAGTATACGTAAAGATATTTAGAAGCTAGATCTATAGGATAGTTACTACCTATTAGAATAAAAGAAGGTAAAGAATAGAAGATAGCGTTTAGAATACGCTATAGCTATTATAAGTATATAGTAATACTATTTAGGCTAACTAATATACTAGCTATATTCTAAGTATTAATTAATAATATACTTAGAGAATACCTAGATAAATACGTGTAGTATATTTAGATAATATATTAATATACTTATAGTTTATAAATAATATAAATAATATATTAAAATAGTATTAAGAAGCTTAGACTAGTATAACCTAAAGCTAAAACTAGAAAAATATAAATAGTATAAGATAGAAGTTGAATTTCTTAGATATATAATTAGTACTAAAGGAGTAAAAATAAGTAAAGAAAAGATTAAAGTAGTAAAAGTATAGAAAGAACTAAGGAATATTAAAGAGATATAGTTATTCTTAGGATTTATTAACTTTAATAGATACTTTATAAGGAACTTTTTAGGAAAAGCCTTACTACTTATAAATCTAATAAGGAAAGATATGCCTTAGTTATAGATAAAAGAATATTAAGAAGTATTTAATAAACTTAAGATAGTTTATATAATACTACCTATATTAGTACTATTCTATAGAGGAGAATATTAAGATTTAAGACTAATATATTAGACCTTGCATATAGCGTAGTAGTACTATAAGAACGCGAAGGAAATAGTACCTAATAGCCTACTACTCTAGAAAGTTCTTAGGACTAGAAGAATAATAAATATACAATAAAGAATTACTCGCGATAGTAAACACTAAATATTAGAGAATTTACGTAGAAAGTTACTTAGAACTTATAATATTTACTAATTATAAGAACTTAGTTAGTTTATAATAATAAAGCCTTAAATTAATAATAAACTAGATAGTTAGAACTCTTAGGATAATATAAATTCTAAATTATATATATACTAGGAAAAGATAATAGTAGAGTAGACGCCCTAAGCTGAAGATACGATATTATAGGAATAAAAGAACTATTAAAGGAACTATACTAAAGTTTAACTAGAATAGATCCTAGGACTAGTAAATGAGATTAATATAAATTAAGAAATAATAATCTTATAAAAATAGAATAACGTACCTAAAGAATTACAAGAAGTAATTATAAGATAATACTAGATAATCTAGTATATAGATACTCTAGAATTATAAGAACTATAGAACTTATTAAGTGAAACTACAAGTTCAATAATATAAAGGATAAGGTAATAACCTTTATTAGGAAATATATAGACTATTAGAAAAATAAATATAGTACTTATATACTATATAGCGAGATATAAGTAATAGAACTACTAGAATTTCCCTAGGAAGACATCTTAATAGACTTTATAATAGGACTACTACTATTAAAAGACCTAGCTATAGGAATTATATATAACGCGATAATAGTTATTATATATAGATTTATTAAATACGTAGAGATAATACTATTTAGGAATAACTATACTACTAATAGTTAGTATTTATATTCCTAGATCGAATAATTAGATATTATAGAATACTAAAGTTAATTATTAGCGATAGAGATAAGCTCTTTATATTAAACTTTTAGGTAACGCTATTAGCATTAATAGGAATAAAAAGAAAGCTATTAATAGCTTATTATCTATAGATAGATAGATAGATAGAAAGAATAAACTATACGATAAAAGTATATCTATAAATCTATGTTAATACTTAATAAGATAATTAGGTATTATTACTACCTATAGTATAACTTGCGTATAATAATAAGTTCTTAGAATTAATAGGAAGAATACTATTCTTTATAAATTATAGAAGATATCTAAACCTATTTAAAAGAATATTACTAGGACTAAAGGTATAAGTAGTAATAGTAACTATAGATGAACTTAAGAAAGTTACGAAGAAATATAAGATAAGATACTAAAAGTATAAGAAAGTAGTATTAATATACTAATAAGAAACGAAAAACAGTACCTTAGCTAAAAGAGGGGATAGAGTATATTTGTATATAAAGAATCTATATATAAAATAACTAAGTAAGGGACTTAATAATATTAAGGTTAGACTATTTTTAGTTAAAATACGAGATAGACTAGTTATATACACCTTATAACTCCTAAAAGACACAAAATCCACCCTAGGTTCTATATAAGTAAGCTAGAACCTACTAACCTAGAAACGCTACTATAGCGAAACTTCCGCTATAAAATAGAAGAAGAAGATAAATTTAAAGTTAAAGATCTCTATAGATACTATAAGATAGGATAAGAAGAATTCTAGGATAGATATTTCTACTAAGAGTAGTTAGTAAAGTAGAAAGGCTACCCTAACTTAGAAAATATATAGGAAGTAGAAGCTAACCTCTAGAACTATAAAGAACTACTTAAAAAAATAAGAAAGAAATATAGAAAATATCCCTATATAGGAATAATAGAATAATAATACCTAACTAAGGGCTATATTAAAGAGATAATTTAGAAGAATAAGGATTAGAACTTATAAGAGCTAGAAACTTAATTAGAAGAACTAATAGGAGAAGTAATACCCTCTATAGTAATATATTTATCTAATAACCCTAGCGTAGACTAGAGTATAGGCGACGCGGCTATACTAATTAAAAGGTTAGGATAGTTAAATAATTAATAAGAATCTAGTTTACTCTCTAACTCTAATTCTAACGTAAGGTATAAGGCCTTATAATGAGTACGCTCTTTAGTATATTATAGAATCTTCTTATTCTATAATAACTAGTTAATAATAATAGTAAGAAGTACCTTATCTTTATTAACCTTTTTTTATACTCTTTATAAGTTTTATTAAGAGACTCCTAGGATATACTAACGTATAGACGATTAAGGTAAGTATATTTAGTATACTTTAAATTAGTATTTAGTATAACGTAATAAGAAGATCTAAAAATAGAATACTTAAGATAAGGAGTTTCTATAGGGTAATTAGCTTTAAGGATTTTAGAGACTAGATAGAG
>JAJTIZ010000111.1:0-120832 GCA_021365335.1 Phaeosphaeriaceae sp. PMI808
ACTAAAGCTAGCCTAAATATAGCTATAGAGATACTAATTAATATAAACTAACTCTAGCTCCGCGTATAGGGCTAGGTTTATTAAAAAGGATATTACTACGTAAGAGAGATAGAAAAGAGAAGATAGTTAGTATTTAGAACCTAGCTATAGTAGGACTTAAACTTATACTCTATATATAGTTACCCTAGTAACCTAGGTAACCTACCTATTTAGGTAACTTAGAACCTAAATAGTAGATATATACGCGCTTATAATCTAAGCGCTTAATACTATATAGAGCTCTCTTACTATAGATATCTAATCTATACTTTTTCCTCTATAATAACAACTATAGTTATTTAAAGCTTTACCTATACGCTAAGTTATATTAATAGAATTTTATATCTTTTAAGTAGTTAAAATCTTTATATCTTTTTAATTTTATAATTAATTCCTCTATTAAATATAAACTTATTATATACCTTAGATATATATTTAAAATGCTTATATAATATTATAGCTCTAATATCTAATAATAGATTAAGTAAGTTCTACTTAAATATTAATCTTTTAAAGTTTAATAACCTTCTTTATACTAGTCCTAATTTAGTAATTTTTTAAGTTTTATAAAGCTATATATATAGCCTTTAATTATATAGAAAATTAACTACTTAGGCCTATAACTAAGAAAGATATTATAAATATAATAATTTCTATTTTTTAAAATATAACTATATCTTTTAAAGCTATATAATTAGTCTAGATAACCTTAAATAAAATAACTTTATATTATATAGTTTTATATTATAATAATATATATATTATATTAAGAAAGCTTTTAAGAATCTTTAGTAATTAAAAGGTTATACTACTTTTATAAGGTAGTAACTAGAAGATAATAGTACTTATCGTAGGTTATAATAGATAGTAAAGAGATAATAGTTATCTCTAGAAAGAGAGTTAATTAATAAAATAATACTTACTAAACTATCCTTATAAGAGGGGTACTCTTTATACGTAGGCGTAGTATAGTCCCTCCTTAGGGGCTTAGTATTACTACCTAAGTTATATAATTACTAGCTAAGTTATATAATATAGGATCTCTTTATAGACCCTCTATTATAGAGCCTCCCCTCCTAGCTAATATCCTTATTAGCTTCTATCGCGATCTCGTTAAAAACCCTTAAACTATATAGGAAAGGGAAAAGAGTATTCGCGTATATTATACGCTATATACGCGTCCTATATACTTATTATAGTTATTATACTTATGTTAAGGTTAATTACCGTTTACCTAATAATAAAGTAAAGAACTATTACTATATAATAGCGAATTATTTATATACTACGCGCGTTACTACCTAGCGTAGTATTAATAGAAGAGTTTCCTATAATAAAGATTTTATTATTACTCTACTCTATTACCTCGTATATATATAATACGTAAAAGTATATATATACCTACTATAAGCTTAATACTATAGTTTTCTATCTACGCTCTAAGTTTATTAAGAAGAGTAATTTATATAATATAACGCCCTTTAAGTAGAGCGATCTAGCTAAGCATACTAATAGTATAGTAGCTTATATAACTTGTATACGCTACGCCTAAGGCATCGCTAACTAGAAGAATATCTATAATAAGCCTAATAATCGCTACTATAGTTATTATTCTAATTATAATCGTAGGGACTACTCCCTAGTAAGTCCTTTTTATAGTATACTCTAGGAGTTACGCTCTAGCCAATATAAATAGGTTCCTCTAGAGCTTAATAGTCGCGTTAATCGCTTATACTAGTTATACGCTACGTATAGCGCGCGACTAGCGTTAAGCTTACGTGTATATAGTATACTTTTAACTTAGAGCTATTAAATAGGAGGCACCTCGCTACTTATAGTAGTACTCTCTTAGGAGTAGCTACTTAAACTCCTACTACTACGCCTTAGTTTTTAGGGCTAATCCTTATAGAGTAGAGGAACTTAGTAGCTACTATCTATAACCTTATTACTATTATAAGCTATATAGTAAGTTCGCGTATATCGCGCATATATAGCGCATATCAATACCTTCTAGGTTATACTACCTATTAGGGGGTAAGATAGTATATATAGTACGAGTAGTATAGTTATACATTAATATATAGTCTACTAAGTATAACTATAGAGGGTCTCTATTATATAGGAGGGAGCTGCGCTAAGTACTATAGAGCTTAGCGTATAGAATACTCTTATACTAAATCTATATTAGTTCTACTAGGCCCTCTAGATATACCTAAGAAGAAATAAAAGTAAAGATAGTAAAATAGTAACGAAAAACTATAGCCTATTAATTAATAGAAAACTATATACTATTAAACTATATACTATTAAGCTCGTAGTATCTTCGTTACTTACGCGCTATAGTAAGATCCTTTAGCGCACTCTATTAGAAAACTCGGAAAACTTAATTAATTATATCCTTCTATTAGTAATAGCTATTATTATTATTATTATTACTTATTATTACTATTATAAAGTCCTTTAGCGTAAACGTTTATGTTTCTCTACTCTAATCTCCTACTAACTTACGCTATCCTTTATACCTTATTTTAATTTCTTTATTCTTTCTATATAAGAGTTTATACGCACCACGCTAATATTAGTTACTTTTATAGTCTATATAGTATTTAGGAGTTAGTATAGCTACTATCGCTCTAAAGTTACTACTATAGGCGTTTAAGTTATAAGAAAACTAGAACTTATTCTAGGTAGCCTTTTAGAGACTTACTATTACTATAAGCGTTCTTAATTATATTATTCTATAGCGCTTTCCTTCCCTTTAATATATTATAAAGCTAGACTAGGCCTAGATTTCTAGTCTTTCTATTACGTAGGTAGTAGCGCTTATCGCGCTAGTATTCGTTTCTATAGTTAATTAGGGACTATATTAATTCTCTAAGGGTAAATCTAGGGGGTCCCTAGTAGCCTACTTTATTATTTCTATACTATATTAGCTCTTATTCTATAAACTCTATTAGGTAATCTAGAAAGTCTTTAAACTTAATATAGTTAGTAGTTTTCAATTATTTTAGGCTAGTAGTATCTCCTTCTATTATACTATAGTTACTATTTTCTGCGCGTTTACGTTTATTTACTAGTAGCGTTCCTAATTCCTTTATACTAGGTTAATTTATACTAAGTTTATTAGTATTAGCGCTAGGTTTATTATTAGCGTTAGTTTTTACGTTAGCTTTTACGCTAAGTTCATTAGCGTTAGCGTTAAGATTATCTATAATTAGGCTAGACTAGCTAATAATCTCTTTACTATATAGAGTAAATAGGTTATTATTATTATCTAGATTATCTATTCTCTTACTTTAGGTATTATTAATTTAAGTCTATACCTTTCTCTTTTTTAAGAGCTTTTTTAGTATTGTTTTATTCGCGCGAAATAGGGCTAGCCTAGCGTAAACTACTATAGTATTTTTATTGAATCGGATAAGTAGGTTTACTTAGTAACTAATATCGTTTAGTAGCTCTAAAATAGAGCTATCTTATAACTATCTTTTTAAGTTACTTAGTAAAAGCTATAATAATTCTACATTAAAAATATTCTCTAGGATTTCTAAGTTATTTATTTATTCTATAATACTTTAGACTTATACGTAGATAGCTATATCTATAGGGTTAAACGTATCTTTAAATTATTTAACGTAGAAATTAATATACTAGTTTTCTTTAGATTTTTAATTTATTATAGTTATCTATACTAGTTTAGTTTATTTTAGTAGGTCGCCTACGTACTAACGTCTAAGTAGTATTAGATTTATAATAGGTTTATATCGCGCACCTATCTTTAGTCCTTCTAGTACTATATAGGCGTCTAGGTTATTAGTAATCTTAGTAATAGTTAGATACCTACCTCTAGGTATTATTACCTAGTCTAGTATAAACTTAGTATAGTAGAAAACTCCTCCTATTATCTATGCGCTAGCTTAGCTAAAAAAGTCGTTTTACTATCTCTTTATTCTAAGAGATAGTAGTATATCTACCTTCTCGCTATCCTTATTAATAATAGCGCCTTTAGTATCTATTCCCTTACCTACTTATAGGTAGAAGTATACATCTATCTCTAGTAGAGTAAAATCTATTACTATAAGTATACTTATAGATTTTAAGTATTCTAGATAACTAGAGACTTTAGATCTAATAAGTACCTATACGCTAGTTATATATTTTATAGCGTAGAACTATACTTTTACGTAGACGTTAGTTAGTATTAGCGCGTATACTATCGATAGAATAGGGATATTATACTTTATCTATAGCTATTTACTCTAGTACGTTACTTAGGAGTATTAGATATCCTCTAAGAGTAGGTATAGTATAACTAATATATAGTATTACTTTTACTACCTAAGTATTTATTCTATATTTTTATCTAAGATAGTATTCTTTAGTCCTCTTGTACTAGTTTTTAGTACCTTTATAGAGAGTCTAGGTATAGAGTCTATACTAGGAGTAGACCTAGAAATTTACTATAGTAGCATCTTATATACTATTTCCGCGATATTTTATAGTTATAGTATAGCGTATCGGGTAGGTACTTATATATACCTACCTAGCTAGTACTATAGCTATTATATTAGTCTTTATAGATTCCTCTTAACTTCTTCTTCCTAGGCTTTTATTAGTTTATCCTATACTATACTATAGTCTTTTAGTATTATATATTTTAGCGTAGTACTAAATAGGCTAGTAGGTACATTATATAGGGGGAGAGTCTATTCTAGTGCATTTTCTATTTATACTCTAATATCCTTTAATACTTTATCTACTATTACCTAGAGTAATTAGCGTACTTCTTATAATATATAAGTATTTAGTAGTTATAGTAAGAACTTTTAGCTACTTTTATTATACTATTCTCCTAGGGTTACGACTTATAAAGCTATATATTATATAGCTTTAGTTATAAATTCTATAGTCTATATAGGTTTTTACGCTACTTTACTAAGTTATTAGTATATTTCTTTATTTTTATAGGCTTTTATTAGTTCTTCTATATTCTTAGTACTTTCTATTATTTATATTGCAGCGTCCGCTATTATCTTATATTACTAGCGTATTTCTATAGTTTACGTTAAATTATCTATCTTAGCTTATTACTAGCGTTTATAATCTAGCTAATACGCGAGCTTTATACGTTATACGTCCTTAGTCTTTTCTAACTCTATTAATATATACTATATTAATACGTCCTTTATAATAGCTTTATTACTAGTATAGGTCTACTATTTCTACTAAATCTCCTCCCTATTAGTATAGGTCTATATTCGTATATTTAATTACTTTCTATAGTAGAAAACTAAAGTTGCGTAGATTTACCTTACTTAGGGCTAGTATTAGTTAGTATCCTTTTTTAGTAAGTATAGATAGTCCCTCTATTAATTTTTCGCTATACTACTATCTCTATTCCTAAGGTACGTCTAGCTACTATAGTAGCTTTCTTACCTTAGTAAGTTATTCTAGTATAGGCTAGGTTAGTAAAAACGGCTATACTAATCTATATTACCTTAGAGTTAGAGTTACTATTATTTAAGCTAGTTGAGCTAACGTTAGAGTTACTATTATTTCAACTAGTTAAGCTAATATAGCTTACTATTATTCTTTCGCTAGGACTCCTATTATTAGTAGAGGTGGGGTAGTTGTATTTTCTTCTATATTATCTATTGTATTTTTTTAGTTTAGTAGTAAAAGATTTAAATAGTATAGTTATTATATAGCTAAAAGGTATATAAAAAATTATATAAATAGGAAGTATATATAGGATCTAGGTATTAGGGTTATACTTAGGTAAGTAGATATTTATTATTAGGTTATACTTAGGTAAAAGAGTATTTACCCTTTTATAGTAAGTAAGTAGTAAGAGTATAGGTAAGAGTATAGGACTTAGGTATAGGTAAAGGTAGGTATAGTTACTAGTCTTTATATAGTTAAGTTATTAATTAAGTTTTTATTAGGTTTTTTACGCTATTATATATTATCTATAGTACTAAAAAAGATAGATATAGAGTATAGAGCGCGAGAAAGGATAGAAAACTATAAAATAGTATATAGAAAAAAACGCGGTTCGCTCTATTACTTAGGTATAAGGTATTAGTTATATAAACGCTATATTACTTAGTAGTAGAGTAGGAAAGGAAAAAGAAAAAAGGTAGTAAAATATCTACCTAATAAGGTAAATAGTTAGATAGTAGAGTAAAATATATTATAAAGTTATAAATCCTATATAGATAGCGTTAGTATAGTTTTTCGCCCTAGTATTTCAACTTATAAGAGTTTTTATCTTATTCTAGTACTTATACTATAAGTATTATTATTAGTAGGAGGCTCTTAGCTAGGAATAGGCGTAATATCCTTATATAGTATTAAGGAGTTACCTAGGTTCTATACTACTTCCTTTATAGTTAGCGTAGCTTATTAATGTCGTCTTTATTTCCTATATCTAATATTATCCTTATTCTACTTTTCCTATAGGGTTTCTAGATAATTATTATTATATTCCTTTATAAGATCTTTTACGCTAGTAAGGTCTTCTTCGCGGTACTATTAGTTATAGATAGATCCCTATCCTTTCTATCTAACTAAGTACTATTATTAGCCTATCTTCTTATCTATCTATATCCTAGGAGTTACTTAATTTTATAGAGTAGAAATTCCTCGTCCGCAGCGTTAATAGGTTCTTGGCGTAACTTAAATATACGCTTAAAAGGATCTATACCCTTAGGTAGTAGTTTAAGTTATAATACTAATACTATAGGGTATATTTTTATATTCTCTAGTAGATTAAGGTAGTAGGTATTATTACCGATTTTACCTATATCTTTTAGTAGTAATAATCGTTAGTTATTAAGCTTCCTATTTAAATACCTATATACCTAATATCTATAATATAGATAGAGTATAACTTAGTCGCCTATATTAAGGTATAGTAGTTTATAGTTTATATCGTATTAGTACTTTATATTAACTACTATAAAAGCTAGCGCTTCCTTTACTATATTATAGTATTACTAGCGTAGAGCTTAAACGTCGCGTTTAGGTATATCTATTAAAGCTAGTAGTAGGTCTCGTAGGTTAAAGCCTATAAGTTACTCTAATAGCGATACGCTAGTAGCGGCGCTTTTAGCGGTATTAAGTAAAAACTACATATAAGGTAACGCCGCTTCCTAGTCTATATCTACGTTAGCTGTATAGAAATATTATAACGTAATTTCTATAGTTTAATTTATTTATTCCAACTATCTATTAGTCTATAGGTACTACGCTATTAATATAAGGTATTTTATTATAGTCTTTTTAAATATAGCTTACTATAGTTTACTAAGGAAACATTAGTCTTAATCTAATATAACTACTTTTAGTATACCCTACTCGTGCGCTATTAAGGCTTCTATTAGCGTAGCTCCCTATTCTATAGTAGACTAATTAGTCTTACTAGAGATTAGTAGGATACGCTTTATCTATTTATAGGTTACTATTATAAGAGCGTTATTTCTATTCTTACTTACTAGTAGTGTAGTAACTAGGTCTATAGTAATAGTGTAAAAAGGTGTACCTAGGGATTATATTAGTTCTATTATACTATATAGTTAATATCTTTCTATATAATTTTATAGGTATACTAGGTAGTAGCGTATATATTTTTTTCAAGTATTTTATAGGTAGTAGATAAATATAGATAAGTTTATACGTTAATATATTCTATAAAAACCTTAGTAGAAATAGTTATTATATACTATTTCAAATACCTCTTTTATTAGTACTTTTAGTATATATAAGCGCTCTATACTATTAATACTATTAATAAAATAGAGTATTTTATTTCTATAGATAAAATTAATACCTCTAAGCTAGTATAGAGTAGTATTAGCGTTATTAGCGCTAACTATAGGCTAGTTAGCGTTTCTATCCTCTAGGTTATCTAAGTATATCTAATATTCGCTTCTAGTATAGGTTATCTTTATATACTATTATAAGCTTATTTTTAAAGTTATTATTAAGAGCTACTAGTAACGCGTTAAATATATATATAGGTCTACTAATATTTAGAGGACTAGAATATACTATATTAGTCTACGTTAGCGAGTTTTTAATCTAATATTATTATCTTTACTAGTACTAGGTTTATTACTAAGCTTATAGTTAGGTATAAGTTATTATAATATTAGTATTCTAAGTTAAGAATATTTATTATTAGGTCTTTCTACGCTACTTACCCTTATAGTTAGCTTAGGTAATCTAGTATAAAGTATATACGACTAGTCTATACTTAACTATTAAGTTTAGGAATATCTATAAGTATTAGGCGTATTAGACAAGTCTAATATTTAGCTTATCTAAGGAGCTAGAAGTAAGATACTTTTATTAAGCGATTACTATAACTATACTATAATCTATAAATATATATATCGCGATAAAGAGATAGTATAGTATAGCTTCTTTACTACCTAAAATAACTATAGATATATATATTTATAGATTATAGTATAGTTATAGTAATCGCTTAATAAAGTATCTTACTTCTAGCTCCTTAGATAAGCTAAATATTAGACTCGTCTAATATACGCCTAATACTTATAGATATTCCTAAACTTAATAGTTAAGTATAGACTAGGTCGTATATACTTTATACTAGATTACCTAAGCTAACTATAAGGGTAAGTAGTAGAAAGACCTAATAATAAATATTCAACTTAGAATACTAATATTATAATAACTTATACCTAACTAAGCTTAGTAATAAACCTAGTACTAGTAAAGATAATAATATTAGATTAAAAACTCGCTGCGAACGTAGACTAATATAGTATATTCTAGTCCTCTAAATATTAGTAGACCTATATATATATTTAACGCATTACTAGTACTCTTAATAATAATTTAAAGATAAGCTTATAATAGTATATAAGGATAACCTATACTAGAAGCGAATATTAGATATACTTATAGATAACCTAGAGGATAGAAACGCTAACCAGCCTATAGTTAGCGCTAATAACGCTAATACTACTCTATACTAGCTTAGAGGTATTAATTTATCTATAGAATAATATACTCTATTTTATTAATAGTATTAATAGTATAGAGCGTTATATAACTAAAAGTACTAATAAAAGAGGTATTTAAATAGTATATAATAACTATTCTACTAAGTTTTATAGAATATATTAAGTATAAACTTATCTATATATCTACTACCTTATAAAATACTTAAAAAATATATACGCTACTACCTAGTATACCTATAAAATTATATAGAAAGATATTAACTATATAGTATAATAGAACTAATATAATCCCTAGGTACACCTTTTTACACTATTACTATAGACCTAGTTACTACACTACTAGTAAGTAAGAATAGAAATAACGCTCTTATAATAGTAACCTATAAATAGATAAAGCGTATCCTACTAATCTCTAGTAAGACTAATTAGTCTACTATAGAATAGGGAGCTACGCTAATAGAAGCCTTAATAGCGCACGAGTAGGGTATACTAAAAGTAGTTATATTAGATTAAGACTAATGTTTCCTTAGTAAACTATAGTAAGCTATATTTAAAAAGACTATAATAAAATACCTTATATTAATAGCGTAGTACCTATAGACTAATAGATAGTTGGAATAAATAAATTAAACTATAGAAATTACGTTATAATATTTCTATACAGCTAACGTAGATATAGACTAGGAAGCGGCGTTACCTTATATGTAGTTTTTACTTAATACCGCTAAAAGCGCCGCTACTAGCGTATCGCTATTAGAGTAACTTATAGGCTTTAACCTACGAGACCTACTACTAGCTTTAATAGATATACCTAAACGCGACGTTTAAGCTCTACGCTAGTAATACTATAATATAGTAAAGGAAGCGCTAGCTTTTATAGTAGTTAATATAAAGTACTAATACGATATAAACTATAAACTACTATACCTTAATATAGGCGACTAAGTTATACTCTATCTATATTATAGATATTAGGTATATAGGTATTTAAATAGGAAGCTTAATAACTAACGATTATTACTACTAAAAGATATAGGTAAAATCGGTAATAATACCTACTACCTTAATCTACTAGAGAATATAAAAATATACCCTATAGTATTAGTATTATAACTTAAACTACTACCTAAGGGTATAGATCCTTTTAAGCGTATATTTAAGTTACGCCAAGAACCTATTAACGCTGCGGACGAGGAATTTCTACTCTATAAAATTAAGTAACTCCTAGGATATAAGATAGATAAGAAGATAGGCTAATAATAGTACTTAGTTAGATAGAAAGGATAGGGATCTATCTATAACTAATAGTACCGCGAAGAAGACCTTACTAGCGTAAAAGATCTTATAAAGGAATATAATAATAATTATCTAGAAACCCTATAGGAAAAGTAGAATAAGGATAATATTAGATATAGGAAATAAAGACGACATTAATAAGCTACGCTAACTATAAAGGAAGTAGTATAGAACCTAGGTAACTCCTTAATACTATATAAGGATATTACGCCTATTCCTAGCTAAGAGCCTCCTACTAATAATAATACTTATAGTATAAGTACTAGAATAAGATAAAAACTCTTATAAGTTGAAATACTAGGGCGAAAAACTATACTAACGCTATCTATATAGGATTTATAACTTTATAATATATTTTACTCTACTATCTAACTATTTACCTTATTAGGTAGATATTTTACTACCTTTTTTCTTTTTCCTTTCCTACTCTACTACTAAGTAATATAGCGTTTATATAACTAATACCTTATACCTAAGTAATAGAGCGAACCGCGTTTTTTTCTATATACTATTTTATAGTTTTCTATCCTTTCTCGCGCTCTATACTCTATATCTATCTTTTTTAGTACTATAGATAATATATAATAGCGTAAAAAACCTAATAAAAACTTAATTAATAACTTAACTATATAAAGACTAGTAACTATACCTACCTTTACCTATACCTAAGTCCTATACTCTTACCTATACTCTTACTACTTACTTACTATAAAAGGGTAAATACTCTTTTACCTAAGTATAACCTAATAATAAATATCTACTTACCTAAGTATAACCCTAATACCTAGATCCTATATATACTTCCTATTTATATAATTTTTTATATACCTTTTAGCTATATAATAACTATACTATTTAAATCTTTTACTACTAAACTAAAAAAATACAATAGATAATATAGAAGAAAATACAACTACCCCACCTCTACTAATAATAGGAGTCCTAGCGAAAGAATAATAGTAAGCTATATTAGCTTAACTAGTTGAAATAATAGTAACTCTAACGTTAGCTCAACTAGCTTAAATAATAGTAACTCTAACTCTAAGGTAATATAGATTAGTATAGCCGTTTTTACTAACCTAGCCTATACTAGAATAACTTACTAAGGTAAGAAAGCTACTATAGTAGCTAGACGTACCTTAGGAATAGAGATAGTAGTATAGCGAAAAATTAATAGAGGGACTATCTATACTTACTAAAAAGGATACTAACTAATACTAGCCCTAAGTAAGGTAAATCTACGCAACTTTAGTTTTCTACTATAGAAAGTAATTAAATATACGAATATAGACCTATACTAATAGGGAGGAGATTTAGTAGAAATAGTAGACCTATACTAGTAATAAGCTATTATAAAGGACGTATTAATATAGTATATATTAATAGAGTTAGAAAAGACTAAGGACGTATAACGTATAAAGCTCGCGTATTAGCTAGATTATAAACGCTAGTAATAAGCTAAGATAGATAATTTAACGTAAACTATAGAAATACGCTAGTAATATAAGATAATAGCGGACGCTGCAATATAAATAATAGAAAGTACTAAGAATATAGAAGAACTAATAAAAGCCTATAAAAATAAAGAAATATACTAATAACTTAGTAAAGTAGCGTAAAAACCTATATAGACTATAGAATTTATAACTAAAGCTATATAATATATAGCTTTATAAGTCGTAACCCTAGGAGAATAGTATAATAAAAGTAGCTAAAAGTTCTTACTATAACTACTAAATACTTATATATTATAAGAAGTACGCTAATTACTCTAGGTAATAGTAGATAAAGTATTAAAGGATATTAGAGTATAAATAGAAAATGCACTAGAATAGACTCTCCCCCTATATAATGTACCTACTAGCCTATTTAGTACTACGCTAAAATATATAATACTAAAAGACTATAGTATAGTATAGGATAAACTAATAAAAGCCTAGGAAGAAGAAGTTAAGAGGAATCTATAAAGACTAATATAATAGCTATAGTACTAGCTAGGTAGGTATATATAAGTACCTACCCGATACGCTATACTATAACTATAAAATATCGCGGAAATAGTATATAAGATGCTACTATAGTAAATTTCTAGGTCTACTCCTAGTATAGACTCTATACCTAGACTCTCTATAAAGGTACTAAAAACTAGTACAAGAGGACTAAAGAATACTATCTTAGATAAAAATATAGAATAAATACTTAGGTAGTAAAAGTAATACTATATATTAGTTATACTATACCTACTCTTAGAGGATATCTAATACTCCTAAGTAACGTACTAGAGTAAATAGCTATAGATAAAGTATAATATCCCTATTCTATCGATAGTATACGCGCTAATACTAACTAACGTCTACGTAAAAGTATAGTTCTACGCTATAAAATATATAACTAGCGTATAGGTACTTATTAGATCTAAAGTCTCTAGTTATCTAGAATACTTAAAATCTATAAGTATACTTATAGTAATAGATTTTACTCTACTAGAGATAGATGTATACTTCTACCTATAAGTAGGTAAGGGAATAGATACTAAAGGCGCTATTATTAATAAGGATAGCGAGAAGGTAGATATACTACTATCTCTTAGAATAAAGAGATAGTAAAACGACTTTTTTAGCTAAGCTAGCGCATAGATAATAGGAGGAGTTTTCTACTATACTAAGTTTATACTAGACTAGGTAATAATACCTAGAGGTAGGTATCTAACTATTACTAAGATTACTAATAACCTAGACGCCTATATAGTACTAGAAGGACTAAAGATAGGTGCGCGATATAAACCTATTATAAATCTAATACTACTTAGACGTTAGTACGTAGGCGACCTACTAAAATAAACTAAACTAGTATAGATAACTATAATAAATTAAAAATCTAAAGAAAACTAGTATATTAATTTCTACGTTAAATAATTTAAAGATACGTTTAACCCTATAGATATAGCTATCTACGTATAAGTCTAAAGTATTATAGAATAAATAAATAACTTAGAAATCCTAGAGAATATTTTTAATGTAGAATTATTATAGCTTTTACTAAGTAACTTAAAAGATAGTTATAAGATAGCTCTATTTTAGAGCTACTAAACGATATTAGTTACTAAGTAAACCTACTTATCCGATTCAATAAAAATACTATAGTAGTTTACGCTAGGCTAGCCCTATTTCGCGCGAATAAAACAATACTAAAAAAGCTCTTAAAAAAGAGAAAGGTATAGACTTAAATTAATAATACCTAAAGTAAGAGAATAGATAATCTAGATAATAATAATAACCTATTTACTCTATATAGTAAAGAGATTATTAGCTAGTCTAGCCTAATTATAGATAATCTTAACGCTAACGCTAATGAACTTAGCGTAAAAGCTAACGTAAAAACTAACGCTAATAATAAACCTAGCGCTAATACTAATAAACTTAGTATAAATTAACCTAGTATAAAGGAATTAGGAACGCTACTAGTAAATAAACGTAAACGCGCAGAAAATAGTAACTATAGTATAATAGAAGGAGATACTACTAGCCTAAAATAATTGAAAACTACTAACTATATTAAGTTTAAAGACTTTCTAGATTACCTAATAGAGTTTATAGAATAAGAGCTAATATAGTATAGAAATAATAAAGTAGGCTACTAGGGACCCCCTAGATTTACCCTTAGAGAATTAATATAGTCCCTAATTAACTATAGAAACGAATACTAGCGCGATAAGCGCTACTACCTACGTAATAGAAAGACTAGAAATCTAGGCCTAGTCTAGCTTTATAATATATTAAAGGGAAGGAAAGCGCTATAGAATAATATAATTAAGAACGCTTATAGTAATAGTAAGTCTCTAAAAGGCTACCTAGAATAAGTTCTAGTTTTCTTATAACTTAAACGCCTATAGTAGTAACTTTAGAGCGATAGTAGCTATACTAAACTCCTAAAATACTATATAGACTATAAAAGTAACTAATATTAGCGTGGTGCGTATAAACTCTTATATAGAAAGAATAAAGAAATTAAAATAAGGTATAAAGGATAGCGTAAGTTAGTAGGAGATTAGAGTAGAGGAAACATAAACGTTTACGCTAAAGGACTTTATAATAGTAATAATAAGTAATAATAATAATTAATAATAGCTATTACTAATAGAAGGATATAATTAATTAAGTTTTCCGAGTTTTCTAATAGAGTGCGCTAAAGGATCTTACTATAGCGCGTAAGTAACGAAGATACTACGAGCTTAATAGTATATAGTTTAATAGTATATAGTTTTCTATTAATTAATAGGCTATAGTTTTTCGTTACTATTTTACTATCTTTACTTTTATTTCTTCTTAGGTATATCTAGAGGGCCTAGTAGAACTAATATAGATTTAGTATAAGAGGTATTCTATACGCTAAGCTCTATAGTACTTAGCGCAGCTCCCTCCTATATAATAGAGACCCTCTATAGTTATACTTAGTAGACTATATATTAATGTATAACTATACTACTCGTACTATATATACTATCTTACCCCCTAATAGGTAGTATAACCTAGAAGGTATTGATATGCGCTATATATGCGCGATATACGCGAACTTACTATATAGCTTATAATAGTAATAAGGTTATAGATAGTAGCTACTAAGTTCCTCTACTCTATAAGGATTAGCCCTAAAAACTAAGGCGTAGTAGTAGGAGTTTAAGTAGCTACTCCTAAGAGAGTACTACTATAAGTAGCGAGGTGCCTCCTATTTAATAGCTCTAAGTTAAAAGTATACTATATACACGTAAGCTTAACGCTAGTCGCGCGCTATACGTAGCGTATAACTAGTATAAGCGATTAACGCGACTATTAAGCTCTAGAGGAACCTATTTATATTGGCTAGAGCGTAACTCCTAGAGTATACTATAAAAAGGACTTACTAGGGAGTAGTCCCTACGATTATAATTAGAATAATAACTATAGTAGCGATTATTAGGCTTATTATAGATATTCTTCTAGTTAGCGATGCCTTAGGCGTAGCGTATACAAGTTATATAAGCTACTATACTATTAGTATGCTTAGCTAGATCGCTCTACTTAAAGGGCGTTATATTATATAAATTACTCTTCTTAATAAACTTAGAGCGTAGATAGAAAACTATAGTATTAAGCTTATAGTAGGTATTATATATACTTTTTACGTATTATATATATACGAGGTAATAGAGTAGAGTAATAATAAAATCTTTATTATAGGAAACTCTTCTATTAATACTACGCTAGGTAGTAACGCGCGTAGTATATAAATAATTCGCTATTATATAGTAATAGTTCTTTACTTTATTATTAGGTAAACGGGTAATTAACCTTAACATAAGTATAATAACTATAATAAGTATATAGGACGCGTATATAGCGTATAATATACGCGAATACTCTTTTCCCTTTTCCTATATAGTTTAAGGGTTTTTAACGAGATCGCGATAGAAGCTAATAAGGATATTAGCTAGGAGGGGAGGCTCTATAATAGAGGGTCTATAAAGAGATCCTATATTATATAACTTAGCTAGTAATTATATAACTTAGGTAGTAATACTAAGCCCCTAAGGAGGGACTATACTACGCCTACGTATAAAGAGTACCCCTCTTATAAGGATAGTTTAGTAAGTATTATTTTATTAATTAACTCTCTTTCTAGAGATAACTATTATCTCTTTACTATCTATTATAACCTACGATAAGTACTATTATCTTCTAGTTACTACCTTATAAAAAGTAGTATAACCTTTTAATTACTAAAGATTCTTAAAAGCTTTCTTAATATAATATATATATTATATAATAATAAAAAACTATATAATATAAAGTTATTTTATTTAAGGTTATCTAGACTAATTATATAGCTTTAAAAGATATAAGTTATATTTTAAAAAATAGAAATTATTATATTTATAATATCTTTCTTAGTTATAGGCCTAAGTAGTTAATTTTCTATATAATTAAAGGCTATATATATAGCTTTATAAAACTTAAAAAATTACTAAATTAGGACTAGTATAAAGAAGGTTATTAAACTTTAAAAGATTAATATTTAAGTAGAACTTACTTAATCTATTATTAGATATTAGAGCTATAATATTATATAAGCATTTTAAATATATATCTAAGGTATATAATAAGTTTATATTTAAAATAGAGGAATATAATTATAAAATTAAAAAGATATAAAGATTTTAACTACTTAAAAGATATAAAATTCTATTAATATAACTTAGCGTATAGGTAAAGCTTTAAATAACTATAGTTGGTTATATATAGAGGAAAAGTATAGATTAGATATCTATAGCTAAGAGAGCTCTATATAGTATTAAGCGCTTAGATTATAAGCGCGTATATCTACTATTTAGGTTCTAAGTTACCTAAATAGGTAGGTTACCTAGGTTACTAGGGTAACTATATAGAGTATGCGAGTTTAAGTCCTACTATAGCTAGGTTCTAAATACTAACTATCTTCTCTTTTCTATCTCTCTTACATAGTAATATCCTTATTTTAATAAACCTAGCCCTATACGCGGAGCTAGAGTTAGTTTATATTAATTAGTATCTCTATAGCTATATTTAGGCTAGCTTTAGTTATAGAGTCTAATAGGTTATCTCGCCTATTAATCTATTAGATATTAGTTAGTTTACTACGTTCGTATACCTCCCTAAGTACTATAATATCTATTATAAGCTATTTCTCCTTTATAGTACTAAGTTTAACGAGGTACTTATATAGTAAGAATAAGTTAGTATATATAACGATAGGAACTTTAGGAAGCTTTAGACGCTCTATAATTCTATTAATTATAGTACCTATCACGATAGCGATATCTATACTATAGGTTATAGCGTATATCTTAGATACTAGTACGCTCTAAGTAATACGTTTGTACTTAATTAATAACTAGTATATAATATTACTACGTAGCTAAAAGCTATTACTATTAATTATACTCTTATTACCTAGGACAATTACGTAGCCTATCTAAGAGCTTATATCCTTATTATTAGTAAAGGAAGCGTTAACTATAGTAAAGAGCTTTAGGTTATCTATATCTAGCTATACGTATATTAGGCTATAGCTAACGTTATCTTTCTACTATTATATCCTCTTATTTAATCTAACTATCTCTTCTTTTTATAGATTAGTTATCTAGGTAGTAGTAGCGAGGTTAAAGCTTACCTCTAGCTAGTATATAGTAGTAATATAGGCGCCTTAGGCGCGCTACTAGATATAGGACTATTTATTATAGGTAATCTTAAGCTTCTCGCCCTAGCGTTTTTATCGTAGATTAATAGTCCCTATCTAATTAAGATTAACGATATAGCTATTAAAAATAATAGGAGCGTCTATTATAAGCTCTTACTTCTCCTTAGTACTAAACTTTAGCTCTATATCCTCCTTAGTAGCGAACTACCTATTAGTAAGGCTAAGAGTATTATTAGTCTATATACTAACGATACTAAAGCCTATAGTAGTCTCCTTTATAATTAGGAGGTATAGGTTATATATTAACGTCTCTATATTAAGCTTCTATATATAGTGCTTAAAGTAGGTTAACTACTAGTATACTCTAGCCTCTACTATACTATATAGTAGTTTAACGACTACTATAACTATACTAGTAGGATAGGCGTCCTTTAGTTATATTAGTAGGTTAGTAATAATCGTTTATTATAGATAATTATTAGACTATATATATACCTGCGTAATATCTCGTAGCTAGAGTATTATACTACGCGCTATTAGGGAGGGCGCTAGTATTATAAATACTTATTAACTTACTTATTATATTATTAGGCTCTAAATACGTATAACCTTCTTACTAGTATTATTATAGCCTTATATAATAAGATATAACTTCTTATATAGCTAAGTAGTCTTACCTTTTACCTTATTAATAATACGTAACTTAAAGATACGTATACTACTATATTTCTCTAGGTAATATATCTTAAAGTAGAAGACTCTATAGGTAATTAGTATATTAATCTCTACCTTTATAGATAGCTTAAATAGGCTACCTAACGTAGTAATCTTACTAGTAGCTTATAGCTATTAAGTAAGAGTAAGGTTATCTTACTCGCGCTAGGTAAGGTAGACTACTATTATAGTAGGTAGTGCCTTTAGCTTATTCTTAGATCCTTTAAGGTAGCCGCGATAATAGCGTAGCTACTTATTATCTTACTAGGGTATATATCCTCTATTATTAGCGTATAGGATATCGCTATTATTATAATTATTATTATCTACTAGGGCGTCTAGGCTATTATTATTATCGCGATAGTATAGGCGGATAACTATTACTTAAAAGGTAACGTCTCTATTATTAATACTAACTATTATAGCTATATAATCCCTATTAAAGGTAATTAGTTTATATAGGCTACTCTAGCCCTTATTCTTATACTAGACTTTAACGTCGCTCTATAGTAGTAGCTATAGTAGGTTAGTAACGTTTAGCCTATTTTATATTACTAGTATATTATTAACTTAATATACTACCTTAAGCTTATAGATCTCTACTATAGCTTTGCGTATAGCTATTACCTAAGTAGTAATAGATAGTAATAGTAGTAAGTACTTAGATAGGCGTAGATATATACTAAAGACTAGGAGCGTTAGTACTAATCTATCTAGACCTACTATATTATTAATAGCTTTAACTACTATCTAGAGTATATTTTCTAGCGTTATAGAGTATCTAATATCTTTAGATATAACTTTAAAGGCTTATTATATTACGGCGTAATATTATTCTACTTTACCTACTAAGTTATATACTTTAATAGGTATATTAGTAACCTCGATAGCTATAGACTAAGCGCTATTAATAAACTTATTACTAATAAAGTTCTTTCTAGTATTAGTAGCTATTATGTCTAATAGGCTAACGTATATATTAATCTATACTAATTATAGTATATCCTATATTATAGTAGCTTAGATATTTAGTAGGAAGTAAGTAGCTTAAAATATAGTTACCTTATTAATAGTATATAATACTAGCTTCTAGTTAATATATATAATATCTATAATTACCTTAAAATTAAAGTTAATATTATTATATATCGTGAATTTAAATCGTCTAGGTACTTTACTATAGAGCTAGTACTAGTAGTAGACCTTAGTAATACTCTTAATTACGTCCTAGCTTATATTATTATATCCTACTTATAATAGGACCTTATAAAATCAATTAGCTACTAGGTAGCTAAATTATTAATAGAGTTATTTTAGTTCTATCTCTATTATATAGTAGATAGCCGTCTTAATAGCGTTTAAGAGTAGCTATAGGTATCCCTACTTATAGATAATAAGGTATCTCTTATCTTTATAGATAAGGACGTTGTTAACATTATTTAAGTAGATACTATATCTATCTATATCTACTAGGTAGAGTAGAAATAGCGTATTTATTAGTATAATAGCGAAGCTGATTACGCTAAATAGCGTATCTACTTTAATATTACTAATTAAAATATACTCTAGGTTATCTCTAAATCTAATTTAGTATTAGCTAGTAGTAGATATATTAATATAGACGTCGTCTTAAAGGAGCTATAGAGCCTTTACCTATTCTCTACCTACTATTAATATACCTACTACGCCTATATCTAGTATAATACCCTAAAATATATTCTAGCTATACTAAGAGTTAAACGTAAATATATAGGTCTCCTCCTTTACTATCTTATTATTATATAGGTTAGTATAAGTAATATTATATATAGTAGCCGCGTTATTAAGAGTAGTAGTAGTAAGTTATCTATTAATAGTACTATATATTATTATAAGGAACTAATTATTTTAGACTGCGTAGTACGCGTAGAGATCGTTATTCCTATCTCTATTACTACTTCTATCGTCGCCTTAATTAATACCTTTATATCCTACTAGGAATATATTATAGTTAGCGTTAGCGTTATAGTCTTATATGTATATTCTAAATTATTATTATAACTAAGTACGCTTATCTAATAAGTAGTAGGTTAACTAGTAGCCTTATTTACTATAAATAAAGTACTTCTTATTACTAGTACGTTAGTTATTAGTATAGCTACTACTACGCTAATAGTAAGTATTACCTCTATATAAGTAGTAGTCGCTACTACGTACTTCTTAAGATTCTAGGTAGTATCTATTACTATAGTTATATTAACAGTTAGTATAGTAGGAGTTACTACTTTACTACTATAATAACTAGCTATAATTATTAAACTACTAGCTCTACTAGTATCTTATCTAGATTCTAATAGCGCTTTAGAGATTAGAGGTAACTACCTTAAATATTAAGGTAGGGCGTATTAGGATAGATAAATAGGCCTTAACTCCTTAGTACGTAGAGATAAGTTAGCTAGCAAGACTACTCTTACTACTACTAAAGTTCTAGATAAGTCCTTAATAGGTATATTATAGTTACTTAATTACTATCTCTAGATACTATAATATTATCTTATCTAGGTTACTAGTAATAATATCTTTAAGTATAGTTATTCTCTACTTATATAGGAAGAGTTAGTAATTCTCTAGCGTATAGAAATATACTCTTATCCTCTTAATTATAATAGGGAATAGTATATTCTTCTAGGTAAGGTATTAGTAGTAGAAGGACTATACTTTACCTAGTAGTATAGTAGTAAAGGTAGTATTATATTTATCCTTAGTAATACTAACCTTCTAGTAGGTATTATAGAAGATATTAAGTTTAATATTAAGGATATTATATAGGTCCCTAGTAAACTTTATATTATTATTATATAACTTAGCGAGATCTATAAGTATATAAGTACCTAACTACTAGAGAGTAGTTACTAGTAGAGGCGTCGTTCCTCTTATACTTATTACTAATAGAGTACCTAACTATAATATTATTTATAGGTACTTAAAGGTAGGTACTAGTATAGCTACTATAAGGTCTTTTTATAGCTAGATTAGGCCGTTATCTATATCTAAGAGGCTAACGAGTTACTCTAGGATTATTACGTCGTACTAGTTAGTAGCTATATAGATTCTTTATAAGTAGAATAGCTCTTTAATTACCTTATAGATCTTAGGATTAATACTACTAAATAGCTCTTATATCTAGCTATTAAAGTAATCCTTAAAGTCTATAAGAAGGAAGTAGTTAAATATTCTATTCTCCTTAATTATTATTATCTAGTTAATTGTATATATATTTAGGTAGTTAATATTAAGGTTATTTTTATTAGGGATATATTCCTCCTTAGTATACTAGTCCTTATACACGCTATTAAACTATAGGCGGCTCTAGATTTCCTTATATTATAATATATTTTCGAGTCGCGCGTAGGTTAATAGGTATAGGTACTATAGGTCCCTATAGGTATTTTATTACGTAGTTAACGTAGATAGATTACTTACCTAGGCCTTAGTAGGGAAGGCTTATAATACGAATCTTTTAGCTCTATTAGAAAGGCGTTACTCTTAGGTAGGATAAGCCTAGTAGGCGAGCTATACTTCGCGCTATCTTTAGATTCTCTAGGCCTTAGTAGGGGAGAGAGTTATTAAAAAGCTATGCCTTAGATCTATCTAGCTAATCTATAGTTATTATAACTACTAATTAGTATTAATATAACTTAGCGTATAGGTGAAGCTTCGCATAACTATAGTTAGTTACGTATAGAGGAAAAGTATTTATTAGATATCTATAGTAGAGAGAGTTCTATATAGTATTAAGTGGTTAGGTTATACGCGCGTATATCTACTAGTTAGGTTCTAAGTTACTTAAGTAGGTAGGTTACCTAGGTTACTAAGGTAACTATATAGAGTATACGAGTTTAAGTCCTACTATAGTTAGGTTCTAAATAATCTTAGTATTTTTATCAACTTAAATTATAAGATTCTTGGTATAATATATACTTTTATATATAAAGGAATTTTATATCTTTTAAGTAGTTAAAATCTTTATATCTTTTTAATTTTATAATTATATTCCTCTATTTTAAATATAAACTTATTATATACCTTAGATATATATTTAAAATGCTTATATAATATTATAGCTCTAATATCTAATAATAGATTAAGTAAGTTCTACTTAAATATTAATCTTTTAAAGTTTAATAACCTTCTTTATACTAGTCCTAATTTAGTAATTTTTTAAGTTTTATAAAGCTATATATATAGCCTTTAATTATATAGAAAATTAACTACTTAGGCCTATAACTAAGAAAGATATTATAAATATAATAATTTCTATTTTTTAAAAAATAACTTATATCTTTTAAAGCTATATAATTAGTCTAGACAACTTTAAATAAAAAAACTTTATATTATATAGTTTTTTATTATTATATAATATATATATTATATTAAGAAAGTTTTTAAGAATCTTTAGTAATTAAAAAGTTATACTACTTTTAAGTATTTTATAAGTATTTTAAAGTATATTTTTATATATATTATATTTTAAAATATACTATATAATATATAAAGTATTATATTAAAAAATTATATATTAATATCTTCTAAATCTATATTATTTTAAAGTTTTTAAGTAGGAGCTATATTAGTAAAGTTATACTAAGTTAAAGATAGATAAAGTTTGGTGTTCGGCGTGCATTAAGTGAACACGTGCATTAAGTGCACAGACACCCTACAGAACTAGCAATGAATTCATCAGTGGCATGTCACCAACTGCCTGGAGCTATTTCAAGAACGCATTTGCGATGTTCCCGGAGCTCATGATCCAAGGAGAGGAGATTTCGGCCTGTGAAGCGATACTGGCCATGTCTATGTTCATGCTAGGCTCCGGCGATGCTCGTACTACCTCACAGCTGACGGCTACAGCAGCTCGCTTAGCACACGGACTCGGTCTGCATCGGAAGGAGTAAACCACGAACGCATCCGACTGGGGCCCCGGACGTGGTATGAGGACGTGATAGGAGGCCCAGAGAATAAGGTTTGCTTGGAGAATGCATGCTGCAGGTTTCGCACTTTGGCATTAGCTTCAATGCCCCTACTTCGCTCCGGACAGGACCCACCTCATTCTCATGTCGACCTGTATATGTTGCCCGTAAGCTAACAGCATGGCTAACAACACCCAAGCCCAACCCATAGGTCGAGAGACAGATACGAGGGTAATCTTCATGAAAGCGCACAAATAATCAATCTCCTAACTTTCACCTAGGCGCTTCTCATTCTAGCTTTAACAATCGTTCCTACTGTTCTCTCTTGCATGAGCGTTGCTCTCCGACTCTATGCAAAGTAAGCGTCATGACAGAGCTCGTTGTAATGTCGTCATCTAATTTAATCTGCTCTGTAGGCAGAAGATTCTCCACGGCGTTGGACTTGACGACTATGCCATTGTTATTGCCCAAACTCTAGCTGTGGGCGTTGCAGCCGTCAATATTGTAGGAGTAAAGCTGGGAGGCTGGGGTCACCGTCAGGCCTTCATTACGCCTGAAGAACGCCGAGTTTACTCAAAGGCGAGTCGTAGTTGAGCTTAGTGGATTACAACCTATCATTATAACTGACATTGCCTAGGCACTTTTTGCAGTCATACTCATCTACAATGCTGCACAGATTGTGACAAAGGTATCATTTCTTCTCCAGTACCGCCGCTTGTTTCCAATCCCAACAATAAGATGGATATGCACCTGTGGATTAGTATTCCTTGCTATGTGGGGGGTAGCACAGCAGTAAGTCATACTGTAAGCTAGGCAACAACATAACTGACAGGCAGTGTTCGGCATGGAGGGAGGTAACTCCCTCCGTAGAAACTCCACGTCTCCATGGAGTTCCGTACGGAGTTTTACGGGGTAGCTAAGCCTGGTGATCAAACACTAGCAAAACGTTAGTGAGCTGCCACCGAGCTTGGCTCCTAGGTAGAGTGCTAGGCAATATCAATGTGAATCAAAGTGATCACGTGCCTCCATTCATAGTTGACGATTACTCGTCTGTACACACGCAGATTGGCAACCAAGTACGTAGAATTCTCCCAACTATCTAAGTCACTAGCTCTCATTAGGATCGCTCTCCACCCTATTATTATAGTGCCCAAAGTTAATGCCGTCGTCGTCGTCATTATATAGCTCTTCTTCAAAGAGAGGAGGCTTGCCGTCGCCCTCAACGATGCCAGCTATAAGGTCTTCTGCGACAGTGTAGGATCCTCGTAGCTCTAAATCGTGTGTGGCGAGCTCGATGAGCCCACTCCTGCTCCAGTTATTAAGGCAGATAGCAGCCTGTACAGTGTTCTCATTAAGTCTTGATCTCCGAGGTGTCAAAACAATTTGTATGCTGGGACTCCGTGGGCACCTCTACAGCATCGGATTCGAGCTCACTGAGTTCGGAGTCTTCGGAAATGTCGGTATTCAGTACGCTTGCCGCCTCCCGGCTGCGCTTCTTCGAGCGTTTGGAGTTCAATTGAGCTCTATAAGGTGCGTTGGCACTCATAATAATTACTAGAAGAAGAGCTATCGAATAAATATACGGAGGTCCGTTTCAAAAGTCATGTCTAAAGCCACAAAAACGCCACATCGGCAATACGCCGGCAATACTCTCCTTGGCGTGAATTTTCTTTCGTAAGCTCCTTGTTGAGGCTAGTAATACCTTATATCTCTTCTTTTTATAAGGTTTCTTTGTCGTAATAGCTCCCCAAGGTCCTGTAACAAATACTCCTATGCGTTCAATGATTATTACTTTGAAGTCTCCTTCTATAGGCAAGTCTACCCTTGAGATCGCTGCCCTAACTAGGATCAATCCACGTACTATTAATCGAATCTATAGCAGAGCTATTAATGCTAGTTTTAAGCCTAATAGGTTCCCTCTCACGATTGATCCTACTCACGTTGCAGACGCTCCACGCTCTGGTCGCCCCCCTAAACAGACGCCTACAGTTAAAGAAGAGGTAGTTAAGCAAGTACGCCGTAATCAATACGGACGTGAGAAGACATATACTAACGTTGCTAGTGATCTCAGCCTCTAAGGAGTCGATATCTCAGCTACTACAGTCTAGAGAGTCTTAAGAGAGGCTGGATACAGGAAGACTAAGCCTATAAGGAAGCCTGGGTTAACACAGGAGATAAGGAATTAGAGACTTAAGTAGGCTCAAGACTATAAGGACTAGACGCTTGAGGATTAGAAGAATATAATCTAGACTAATAAGACCTCTATAGTCTTGAATTACTAGCGTAGGGCTATAGAGTATAGAGGAAGGTAGATAAAAGAGTAGTTAAGTCTTGTATACGAGAGAGATAGAAGGGCTACTCTAAGTTCATGTTTTGGGGCTACTTCACGTACGATAAGAAAGGTCCCTACTATATCTATAAACTAGAGACTAAGGTAGAGAAAGATACAGCTACTCTTAAGATTAATAAATTAAATACTAAGTTTAAGCCTATAATAAGAGAGGAGTAGGAGTTGACTACAGCTATAAGGAGGATAGGTCTACGTAATAAGCTAGGTAAGAAGCCTAAATAGAGATAGACTAAGAAGAATAGGAAGCTTGTACGAGGAGGAGGAGGAGGTATTAATTAGTAGAGATATCAGTCGTGCGTACTTCTTCCTAAGCTTCTTCCCTTTACTAAAGAGTGTATAAAAGATAGGCCTTAGACTATAGTAATAGAGGATAAGGCACCTGCCTACGCTTATCACTATTAGGAGGTTATATATTCAATTTACTACGTCTAGAGGATGCTCTAGTGTAGTAACTCTCCTAACTACAATTGTATTAAGCCTTGCTGGTTCTATATAAAGAGAGAGACTACGAAGAAAGGAGCTCTTTATTTAAAGGCTAAGGCTTATCGAGTATAGCAGAAATGTTAGAGAGACCTCCTATAATAGAAGATTCAATCATGGATTAAGCGTATCCTTATCTATATCCTAAAAATTATTGAGTTAGAGGGTAGTAATAAGTATATAGAGGGCAGGAGGTTTAGGGTAAAGGTAGATTAAGAGAGAGATTAGCGTTTTAGTGGCGTTTTGGGTGGCGTTGTAGCGTACCCCTATTAGACATGACTTTTAAAAGGGACCTCCGTAGGTATGTAGGTATTCTAATCAACTGTTCTCTCGTAAGGGCGATAAGATAAGGTTGAACTTTGCATGAAACACCCCAAACGCGCCACACGTTATTACTAACTAATTCACCCCTCTACAACACGCTAACACCTAAATAGGTATAGTACTTAGCCCTAGAACTCCTCCTTAACCTCTATGGAGGGTGTAGAGTAGAGTAAATCTATAGAGATAGAGTTTAACTCCCTCTATGCCGAAGACTGCTAATAGGTAATATTAGGCTCTATACTACCTTTTCATGCGATCCGGGGTAATTTGTATTCCCTGGGTGGAAGTACTATATCAATACCTTCGTGTAAGTACTTAGCCTATTCAGTCCTATACGAGCTTATAGCTACATTAGTATGTTTAACTTGAATGCCGTTATGAATATAGTCATAGATTTTATCATCTTCGTTATCCTAATTTAGCTAGTACTTTAACTTCAAATAAACCGAAGACGTAAAGTGCACCTTCTAGCTATCTTTTGTTTTGGATTCCTGTGCGTATACTCTAATTACGTATAACTTAATTTGCTATAACTAACGCTTTATAGCGCCTGCGCAATTTCTATTATGCGTCTTACTAACATATTACGAACCTACTATCTTATAGATACTACTTAGACAGTCTTATCATCAGCTTATCTATCTATACTTGAATTTAGTATTAGTATTCTCTACGCGTGCGTTCTAATACTTCGGCCTCTTATTAAAAAGATTGCCTCACGCGTACTTAGATTATCGCAAAATAGGTCGAGCTATACTAGTAGTAACTGAATAAGTACTATTAGCGGCGCATGGTTACGGAAAACGAGGGAAGAGACTAAGAAGGGTATTTACTACAAGGACGTAGAGTTCTATAGCACTATAGAACTGAGGACTAAAACAATAAAGGATATAAGGGGCTGCGTAAAGGTTACTAATGCCTAGTGACAGGATTGTATTCTATGAAGAAGAAAGCTATCTTAGGAGTAAGGCAGCATTTATATCTACCTAACTCCTCGTAACTCTATGATCGAGAAACTTCTAGAAGTTTCTAGGACTCTGAAGGTTCTACCGAGGAATATTATAACTAGGCTTTAGCCTATTATAAAGGATCCTTATTTACTCCGCGAAGGGTCCTTAGATAAGATTAGTCTTTAGGAGATATAGGTTATAAGCTACGCGGAAGTAAATAGGGGACCTTCCTACACTTAGATACTCTAATATTTTTATATGCCTCCTTAACCAATAGTCTTCAGGAAAAAAACCTCGAAAGCCTTATGATTAGTGTTCGAAATGGATAGAGGAGGATCCTCTACCTCTATATCTATAAATCTATAGAGGTTTAGATGGATTACTAAGCTCATTGGGTCCACCCCTATGATACGTCCAATGTTTACAATCTATATAATGAAAACCTTAAATAAATAGTAAATATCAAGTAAAGAGCTAAGGTTACGTGAACCCGTTTAGTTAAGCTAGATATAATAGATTTTAAATAGCTATCTAATTGCTAACCTAGCTACTATTATTAGAGTAGAGAGACTCTTTAAAGAGGACTATCTTATTGCGAGGATCCAGCTCTAGTTGAAATGGAAGATCGTCACCGCTGTTATTAAAGATATTGGCTATCTAACTACCACGAAGCTCCTGAGTGTGCTCTCCTATCTCTACTAACCTATTTCTCCCCTAGTTAGTGAGGTAAATAGAGGCTTCTACTAAGTCCTCTCTTAGGCGAGCTCTACGCGGGGAGATTATGTTGCTAGCTAAGCTGAAGATCCTCTCTGCCTTACTACTTATAGCTAGGATAGAGAGGATATCAATCGCTATCTGCGAGAGGCGCGGGTACTAAGCTTTAACGGAAGGCCTTATCTAGAATTCAAAGGGCGCTAAGGTAGAGTTGTGCTCGAGGCGATTAGCAAGATAGCTATTGAGCTTACTCTTAATTATAGGTGCAAGGGAGATCTTTCGAGTCTCCTTAAGAGCTTTATCAATTTAACGAAACTTTAGCTTCTTGCGTCGTCGTCGGTTGCTAGATATCTCTAAGAGAGCCTCCTGGGATGAGATTAATAGCCTAGAGATTAGTAGTTCCTTATACTCCTTTTAGTATAGCTCTTTGACAAGAGCAATACCGCTCTAAGTATCTTTAAGGCCCCATTCTCGCTCTAAATATTACTGCTTAAGGCGAGGATTAAGGAGGATTACTACTATGTAGGCGGGCGTGCGGTTGGTAATTCTATAGTAGTAACTTACTTTCTACCAAGCCTGCTTAATTGCCACCTAGACTGGCCGATTAGGGGGATATTCAGCGTAATAGAGCTTTAGTTTCTCGAGATTCTCAAGGAGGATCTTTAGGATAGGTATAACGTCTGTAAATCCACTTGTAGAGGCCTCGTTTAGCCTACTTTTAAGCTTCTTAGTTCTATCTTTAAAGGGCTCGAGTAGCTCTACAATCTCTGTAATAATCGCCTAGTCGTTAGGCTTTATACGATTCTAGAGAATGATCCTCGTCACTAAGTCCTTAGGCCGCTTAGAGAGGGGTTTTTCGACCCGCTCTTTTACTAGATATTTAAGACGGAGTGTCTTAAGGTCTAGGAAGTGCTTAATTACTCTACGGAGCCTTAGGGCGCGTACTATTATGTCGTAGGTTAAATTCTATTAAGTTGAGTTATTTATAATAAGGCTAAGAATCTGAGAATCGCTAGAAGTATTTAGGTAATTCTCTTCCTATATAGTCTTTTGGGCGTTATTGAACCGTTGAAGTCGTCCTAGAGACCTTTGAATCCATTGAATAATAGTCGCGAGATGGCCAATTAGGCCCTTCTTTCGCTATGTAGTAACCTTATCTTTTAGGTTATTAATATTGGCGACAACGTTCTCAAACATCTCGTAGTCCGCTCCCTATAAGACCTCTTTAGCGATAATATTAATTATATAGCTAGAATAACAGAGGCGGCGCTAGCGAGGATTCAAGTAGAGCTCCTTATAAATAAGCTCTACTACCTTATCGTTATTTATAGCGTTATCTAGTATAAAGTAACCAATCCTCTCTTAAATCCTATAGTTATTGATAACTCTTAGAACGTCGGCGCAGAGCTCTTTTCTACTATGAGTATCAGCTAACTCTATAAGAGCTAAAAGAGCTGATTGGCACTTACCATCTTTGTTAACCTAGTAAGTAATAATACTATTAAGAGCCTTTATCCTTCGGGAAGTCTAGACGTTAAAGGATAGGTGGATTTGACTGTAAGAGCTTATAAGAAGCTTCCTAATATCTACCTTATGCTGTTTAAACTCTTGCATAACCTACCTCTGGACTGTGCGATTAGTTGGTAATCTTGATTGATTTGAAAAGGGCGTTAGGCGAGAGAGTAGTGTTCGAAAATAGGGGCTCTGAAGCTTATAGAAGGGGATATTGTCGAAAACTACCTATCTTAGGAGGTCCTTGTTGGAGATATCTTGATTGAATAACTAGGTGAGCTCGTTCAGGATCTAGCGCTGCACGGGGTCGTTTCTATCTAGCCTATCTAGGAGAGTTTCGTCGTTAAATTAGGCGTCGTAAGGAAGGTCTTTCTCTATCTCAAAGGTCGTATGATAGAGGTTTCTAAAGTAATCTTGGGCACTGTAGCGGCCTTTAGTGATATTAAGCTTGTAGGTTAACCTCCGGCCAATTATATAACACGTATGGCATAAGAAATAGGTTAGAATAGCCCTCTAGCCATTGCCTTGATCCACTCGAGCCTCGAGAGGCACTCTATACTTCCACCACTATGCGCGAGTCTTAATAGCCTTTAATAGTAGAGTGAGGCCGTCAAGCGCCGGATCATTAAAATCCACCCAAGAGTAGTTGAAAGGCGATTGAAAAACAGGTCTACTATCCTTATTGGTGCGCTACAGCTTAGTAGGGACTAGGACGTTCTTAGACTCCAGCTCTATAAGTGATTTTTCATCCGAGGTCAAGTCAGCTCCACCAGATGGCGGTTGTGTAGAGGGCGAAGGAGCGTCAAGGGATGATCGAGTTCGCTTTCTTGACTGGCTAGCAGCCTGATAAGACGATTGCGACCCCTCCGGCGGCATTTGATTAGGTACTAGGCGAAATAGAGGTCAGCGAGTGAGGGAATAGAGAGAATCGCTGATGAGATAGATGAGACAACGTGAGAATCACCGCTGAGCACAGGTCAACTATCCACTTTACTGCGGCGACTGCAGCTTCAGTATTCCCGAAAAGGATAGCTGAAACGTCTCTCATACGCCAAGAGGTCCTTCCAAACCTCCATAGCTCTCTGGAAATGGATGGAGGTCCATGGAGGTGGATTTACCTCCATCCATTTCGAACACTGCTCACGATAGAGTAGGGCGTCGTCACATGCTATGCCCACACAGATGCAACATTGTATGCGTCTACCGGCACAATCTATTTCTGACTTCACCAATACCCAGCCTACTGGGTCTCAAGCAAGATGCGAAACACCTCGGCCACGGCGCCTCCCGTTGTTAACCTCGAGAGATTCGCAAGCCATGAAACAGATCTTTGCAGACCCATCAGGCCGCGATCGAAATATGTACCTAGGGGCTGCTGGCGCTCTTGAAAAGAACAACAACCTTCTCGAATATCCCGTATCCTAATAGGTACATGATCGGCTTATGGGACGGCTTGAATAAATTACACGATCTCGATTACGTCTGCTGGCGAGGCGGTGTTGCGCTAGCCGTGATTGGAAACTGCATGAGTCAGAAGTACCGACAGGGGTTGTGACGCTGCGTTGATTTGCGCGCAAACATCGATACACAGCTAATAATACTTTGTAAGCAACTTTGTAAGACTCTCTGGCTTAGATACTATCTCTTATAAGTATTATAGAGAATCCAAAGCTTAGTGGTGGCAATATAGTGAAGGGACAACATGGAGACCGCCCTTCAGCATCCTCGATGCTCTATCTGCCACCGGCCTCCGATGGAAATTGTTCTCTCTGCAGAACTGGCATGGCCGGGCTTCGTCGCATTTCTGCTTGCGCGAACGGCAGTGGTTACACGCCTGGGTGGCCCGGACCTGCTTTCTTTTAACTTGCTGTGAATCAACAGGTTGACCATACTGCTGACCCGGAGGCGGTAGTGGTGGGTAATAGACCGGTCTATTGTAATGAGGAGGATTGATAGTGTAATTATCGCCGTTGGGTACGCTGTCACTGTGATGATTCATACACCAGGGACTCTGATCACCGCCGTGCTCCATGCTCTAAGAGCTCTAGGGTTTATAAAGTCGGGCCAGCCGGTGAAGACTGAGAAGGGCGGTAAGGCGATGTTACGGTGTTCTTACACAGTTAAAAAGTAATAGAGGATCCTAAGGCTAGAATCTAAATATGACGAAAATAAGTCATGGGTGTCCGAGTTGCTCAAAAGGAAGCCTGATCCATGATCCGCCGATCGTATCTGCCACATTTGTGATAGTTATCTTTGCAAAGAGAAACACTCACAGTCGTCAGTGCCTATTTTATGTGTTATGAACACTGTAGTGTAAAGCCGCAAAGCGACAAAGACAGATGAAATGACAGAAAAGATGATATTCGTATTGAAAAAATATGTTGAATTGAGGGTGGATCAATAATGTTCGGGACACTCCTGGAGGCGGAGGAACGACAATAACGACTTGCTCTCGGGGTGGGCTGATGTGAGAGAACATCAGGACTTTTCAGACGAACAAAAAGTTCAGACGATTATGCAAAGACTAGTGAATGAGAAGGAGAAATGGAGAATTATAAAAACGAATGACCTGAGATGGACTACCCATATTTAGTAGTAATGGTAACATTCAAGTTTCGGATAATTCCAAAAGCCAACCCAGACTGTGCCTCCCTTCTATTCTGCGGGTCATTAGCGTAAAAAGACAAGGTTTGCGGGAAACAGTGCCGTCGCCACAAAACTGGAAAGGCCAAGATGTTACTAAACTGCTTCTGGATATCGACGCGTTATGGCTCCGGCTGCCAGACGATACCACCATGTGCAAAAACAATTGGAAGTTTCTTATATCACGGTAGTAGGCATGCTTTACAGCATAAGCCGAATGTTAGTAGCCTGTGGCCATTATACGATGTTTCCAGCTAGCATCTCGAGCAGCGCTGGTTGTCCTTGGCGATGCTCAGTAGGTCGCTGGCTGGACGAACTCGGAAGATAGCGAGGATTGGCCACGCAAAGAGGAAGCCTCAACTTGCGAGCAAATCCTCCTACGAAACGCAGGAGAAAATTAACCCAAACATGGGCTCGTATTGTTCGCGTATTGGTCTTCTTTTCTTCTGCCACTTGCCGGCGCAGTATGGTTCTCAATTGGAGACGGATAGGAGGGAAGTAATCGTGCCCAAAACTGCATGAGCTGACGCTGCCACCTCGAACAGACTAATATCTGTTGCAGAGTTGCCCCAGCGGCATGATGAAGACGCAGGCCCTATATGACTTCTCCTGACCTGAAGATGTAAAGCTCAAGGGCTGATGTGTTTGTACATCAGTGCTGGACGCCTTCACTACCATGGAGTAGCTGTTTGATCGCAAAGAGATGAAAAGCCTGTGGCGCACTGGTGAGGCATAACCTTCCCCATCGCTGCCAGTGGCTTTCGTTCTGCGGATTTCCGCATGCAACCAAGAGATGACAAGCAAGCTCGTGCAGTGTGACAGGAGTTGGCGGCGATGCGTCTAATGCGAGTTGTCACGCAGGAAGTCTCTGGGATTAAGGATGCGAGGGCAGAGACCTAGCGCACGCCCGTCCCATACTATTGGTCAGAGTCCGCAACAAGCAATCTAGGATTCAGCCATGGGAAAAGGCAAAAGTCGCTAATATTAATAACCTGACCTGCGAAGTAGGAGGGTGCAAAAATCAGCACTTTTGCTCGACTTGGTAACAGCGCACAGGCTTCACAAGTGTTTTGGCATATGCTAACAACACCTGTCGTGATGGTTCCAGTGTTCTGGCGCCAACTCCCCGTTTCCCGCAAACTCTATTTTTTGTCGCAGAAAGACCTTTACACCCCGCATTTAGCCCTCGGACTTTTCCATAGGATATCTCCACCACAGGGAAAATTATTGTTTTGCTATTCCGATGTGACAGTGTTACGAGGGGGTATATAGTAACAAATCAATAATATAAGGATTAAATGTGGGGGTTCGCTTAATCTCCCATTATTTGAAGCCATGTGGCCTCTATCCACATAAATTATCTTTGCAACTGGCCCGTGCAGATTTCAGCTCCCTCCAGTTGACTAGCAGGCGCGGGAGATCCTCATATCCATTAGGGCTGAGATCGAACGATCAATGACAGTGGCACCTCTACCGTCGAGGCTAACCTGAGACGTCCTAGCAGACCCTTCGGCTGAGTTGCTTGGCTATCTCAATCGTATCGATCGAGTCGTGAAACTCGCGAATAGCCGCATCCAACCGTTCTCTGTGCAGTTTCTGGTAGGTACTGCCGATCTTGCGCTTCGTCTCCTCGTATTTCTTGTAAAGATCCGTCCCTTCAGCCGCCGCAAGCGGATAGTAGCCTTGCTCGTAAAGTCGTTCATTGTACCTCTCTCGTCTTTTACGAAGAGTTACCAAGGCAGTATCGTTCCGTACCTCATCCAGTTGTCTGTCGTCCAGCTCCGTGGGTGCGCGTCGATCCAGTGATAAGCCCATTCTTGCAACGGATTGGATAAGAAGGTCTTCCGAAGGACTTCCAAAATAGATGGACTGGAAGTCGCGGGCGATATGTGTTGGTGTATAGTACTTCTCGTATGTGCTTCCGAGATGGCCCATGGTCTGATTTCGTTCGGCAGGGTCAAGAGCGACTGGTGGTTTCCGTCAGCGCTTGCAGTCTAGAGTGCAAGATACGTCAAGAAATATGTAAGCAGTTGGGATGATAAATGTATTGTATTGTGCGTTGGACGAAGCTGTCCAAGTTACAAGCTTAAATACATGGAGCAATGGACTGGTTGGTTAGTAGGTAACCACGTGACTCTATAAGGTGTCGTGGGCTTACAAAATGAATTTAATGGTTTACTGCAAGAACTTGTCCCTGTTGCCTTACTACAAGTCCTCCAAAACTTACTCGTCTGATCTTTCCACACTGTTACTTCATTTAGCCAGCATTACCCACATAGAAAGTAGCATTGGTCCTAAACTTCGTGGTGATTGTATCAACCGTCTTGATATGGCATCCTCCGGGGACCTTCTTGCCCTCAAAGCGGTCCTTGATCCAGGCCAGGTAGTCAATCTGGGTGACCGTAGAAGCCACATCGTGGCTCGCATCAGGATACAAGAGTAACGTCGCCTGACTGTCTGGGTATGAATTGCAGGTCTGATTGAAGTCCCACTCAGTGTTATTGGCGTAAGTGAGAGGATCCGTAATACCCTGAACAACAAGCATAGGAGCAGCAAGAGGATGAGGTCCCGCTCCATTGTAGCGCTTTTGCCAGTCGACTACGACGGGGAGCTTAAGCCAGTCAGTGCTCTTGAAGAGTTCGGCAGCGGTCAGGTTGGCGAAGAGGGCACGTCCGACCATCGCGCATGCTGTTTCGGCGAGAGGAACTCGGGAGAGAACAAGATCTGTAACCCAATCGTTCAGCTTGAATTCTTTGGGGAATAAATTGGCAAGAGATTGGAGGAAGATCATGATTACGGCATCGCCAATAGGTCCACCGTTAGCACGACGAATAGACTCAGGGATGAGATCTAAAGGGCGAAGAGCTGGCGAGTTTGCGACGGAGCCTAGGAAATTTCCTGCCTTAAGAAGCTCATCTTGATCCTTTGCAGCAAGACGTTCGTTAGTCCGCCATGCAGTCATACCGCCCTCGCTATGACCAACCACGACATACTCCTGGGATAGGAGGTTTCCGAGGACTTTACGAGCGGCAATAAGACCATATGCGGCATCTGCGGCATGAAGCCAACCAGCTTCATACATAAAGCCCTGTGGTATATCACTCCCTTGGCCGGCATAATCAGGTGCAATAACGGCATATCCGGTCTGGGCCAGTATGTATGGACCTTGCCATTCATAGTATAGGTCGCGATGATTGGATGGCGCGCAATTCCTGATACGCCCAGCTGTACCGTGTGTCCAGACTACTGTATTCAACGGCTTGTTCGGGTCGGGCTTTTGGTATGGAAGAAGGACAAAACCACTCGCAGGAATAGGCTTTCGATCTATGTCCTCGGTCATGTAGAGATATCGTGAAAGAGACATTCCAGCTGGAATTCCATATCTCGTGTTGATCAGATCACGTGGGAGGTCCTCCCATCGCAGAAGGTCGCCCGGCTTTGCGTTTGTGGCATTTGCTGGTGTGCTGTAGAAGGTCACGTTCTCGACATTTGGTGAGACCCATGCATTAAATTCGGTAGTAAAGGCTGCTCGAAAAGCCGTTTGACAAGCACCTTGACAGGCAGAATTTTGGGCGGCTCCCAGGGTGGCCTGCAAGCCGAGGATTGAAAGAGTAGAAAACTTCATGGGTGAAATCGAGAAGTAGTGAAGACTTGTTCTGCTGAAGTGGGTGATGGTGGTGTACTGCAAGTCGGGCTCTTTTATAGTTGAATGCTTGGTGCTTGGACACATACCCCGGTGTCTCCTCGGAACTCAAGATACCATGTCCCTGGTAGAGATGCGTATCGATTTGTGGTTTGAAGGTCTTTTGGCAGATGCATGAGCCATCATAATGGCGTTATTGTGCGTTTTGAAACACGTTCACGGGTTTATCACCGGCCTGTGAATTAATGGGCGCATTCTCTAGCGAAGTTCAGAAGAAAATCAAGATTGGTTACGAGGCTGAGCGGCAATCACAGTAATCTTAATCGGGCGGCCACTATAAAGTATATGTTGTACGCGGTGCGCTTGAGTTCACGCATGTACCTGCTAGATCAGTTATCGAGATTTAAGTCAATGGAAAGTTAATATAAGAGGGGGCTGAAGATACGCGGGGAATGCAGTAGCGAGAATGGATCGGGCCGAAAGCAGAGCTTGGATCACGTGTAACAGCCGCTGTTGAACCGAGGACTTGGGGGTATTCCGTAATTATTATAGGGGAATCAATAACACGCGGACCGATATTCGGTCGTCATTATCTTATTGGTTTGCGCGTATGTATCTCCTTAACCGCGGGCACATATAACGTACTCGATTGATTGATTGATTGATTGATTGATTGATTGATTGATTGATTGATTGATTGATTGATTGATTGATTGATTGATTCCTACTCGGTTTCAGCCGCAATTCCCGCAGCTATGCCTGGATGCAGAGGGTTGGCGGACGGCCGACGCGTTGTTGGATAAACCAGCACCGCCCCATTTCGCCGTACCTATGGTACGGCCAGCTGTCCCCCTTGCCCCTGCGTGGTCTGGCTTCTATCTACGACTATGTACATTTCGCCTCAAGAAGTGACGTGTTTGCCTGCCTTTGTGTTCCGCAAGTTGTTGTTCCTGTGTGTATGCCGTACTCGAAGCCTTGTGTCTGTAACATTGTTCAAGGCTCGTAGAGGCGCGTTGCCTCGTTTGTTGCGACCGCAATACCTTCAGTCTCCCCCTAGCGTTCAGCTTTCGTGTATGCTAGCTTGCCCCCGTACCCCCAGGGCTTAGAATATGTTCCGCGATTTCCAATGTTCTTTAGAGCCCTAGATCTTTGATATTACGGGCATGGTGTTAGTAAAGGTAGATAGGTGCAGATTTTAGTAGGTGTCTGGGTACATCTGATCGATTCGCTTTTGTGATCGATTCGCTTGTGGAGTACGTTATACTTATAATATAACTTCGTTAATATTATATAAAATAAAAAACTCGCTATACTGAAAATACTCTATATATATACGTTACTATACTAAATTAATTTTTCTAAGATTTTTAAGCCTACCTATTTATAATATTTTACCTAAAATATTTAGAAATATTTAATTTTTATATTCTGAAATTCTAAAGCTCTTTATTTAACATATGGAAAAATCTTTTCTATTAGCGTTTTTTTATTTTAATTAGTAGATCTCTAGATATTATTATCTAAAGTTCTTAATTTTAAGATATTTTACTAGTAAAAGGGTGGTCGGCACGCGGAGGAGATCGTTACGCCGACGTGCACGGTAATAGTGCGCCGCTCACCAATAAACCACGTTATAACTATATAATTATCTAGTATTAGTAGCTACTTATAGAGGAGTAAGACTAGCTACTTGTTATATGACTATACTAGCTAACTAACTACTTATAATAGACGAGTTGTATAAGCTTCGCGCCTAGATAGTAATAGGCTGGTAAGGAGCCTTGTATTAATACCAGCTCTTTTACTTAGGACCAATCACCTTCAAGTTTGAGTCTCTCACCTCTCTCCGATGCAGCAAGAAGCTCCTGAATTGTCCAAGGCTCATACTTGTACCCAGGAGGAAAGTTGGTGTTAACAAAAGGTGTTCCGCCGATGAGGTGGCTGGCAGCAGCGTCGTACATGTCGTACGCATACTGTTCGGGGTCGTGATTTATTATCCACTTCCTCACTGTCACCGGCAATTTACTAGGCTCCTCGTCTAATTCCTTCCAATCGGTCTTGTGTAGACGCTCGCGATTTTCAAATCCATGGAGCTGGGCGCAGGCAACACGTTCGAAGCGAAAAAGGTTATAAACGCGGCAGGCAAGCGGTATATCTTCTTTGCCTCGGCCGCGCTGGAAGGCGACATGCAGGCAAGCGGCCAGCGTGTAGCCATCTTCCATGGCCATAGAGGCTCCACTTCCAGATGTAGGGAGGAAGGCGTGGGCGGCGTCACCCACCTGGGCAACATGGCCAAGTGGCGAGACCATTTTCGGCTGCGGATTGCGCCACATCAACTTCCAGTCGACGGCTTTGCCCCCGGGAGTGGCCTTGATCAGCTCCGAATAAAAAGGCGCCCAGTCTTTGACATATGGCAGGGCATTTTCAACCGGTGCATTCTGTACCCAGGCCTCCCCAGCACTCCCATTGTCCTGCTCTGTTAGTTAGCCATATATTGATTTGACTGAAGAAGGGCGCGGGATAGATTACCTTGTGGGTCAACGTCCAGAAGACAGTCTTCTCGGTCTTCCCAAACACGCCATGCACATCAGGCCCAAAATAAACCCCCATATAAGTTTTATGTCCACTGAACTCTTTTGCGATGATCGGATTCTCCAGCGCGGGTCCGACTGGGAAGCTCACTCTGTACAGCGCAAAGCCACTGCTAATAGCCCCCTCCTTGCTCCCCGTAACGAGCTTCCACGACGTCGTACCTACTCCATCAGCCGCAATAACAAGATCGGCTTCCAGCATTCTACCATCACTAAGTTTTACCCCACCAGTTGTACTGCTTTCATGATACTCCTGCACAGTGGCGTCGAACTCAACCGAGATGCCAATGTCGATCGTGTAGTTGAAAAGGACTGCGTGGAATTCGCTACGGTTGATAGGAAGAGCCTGGCCACCCTCTGGCCCCAACGGGACTTTCCCGAGAAAAGTACCGTCGTACTTTTTCAGGACACTGAACGGTTCGTACACTAACGTGGATAGACGCTCCATAAAACCAGGCCATTTTTTGGGCGAATGCAGGGCCGAAGGCTGAAGCACAACAAGATCTCCTAATTAAATATTAGTATTACTTTTGTAATTGCTGCTGCTGTTATATTAGGGGTGAACGGTAAGAATTAGTACGGCTAAATATAACTTACCAAGTTCATCAAGGCTAGGACGGCGCTCGATAATTCGAACATTATGGCCTTTCCGGTACGCCTCGATAGCAAAACAGAGGCCACCTATCCCACCCCCAATCACGAGGATAGAAATACCAGTCACCGGAGAGCGTTTGAAGTCAATCTTACTAGTCATTTCGGGAAACGTGTAGTATGCGCTGGTGTGTATTTGGACGGGAAATTGAACCTATTGAGTGAGCTTATCATATGTTAAAAACCAATCTTTAGTAACTAGTATTAAAGAAGGTATCGAAAGACGTGGTAGAGAAATACCGTATTTATACCTCTTTGCGGGGTATCCGACAAGCTATTCCGAAGACCGATCGCCTTTAGAGTAAGTGCTAGGGGCCTACACGGATAACGGATACTGTTTATTCCCGGAGTGCGAGCGCAGGTACGCACGCCTCAGATTAAGTTTTGTATCGGAAATGTATCTACCCGATAGTCTAGATTTCTCCCTCTGCGTATTGTCGGTCTCTTTGAGCATATACCGGGTTTATTACGGACTGATAAATATGCCGAAAAAATATACTAAGCCGTTACTACGTGTGTGTGTGTGTGTGTGTCTTCTATTATGGCCATGCACCCGGAGGGTATAGGCCGTTACTACGTGCTAGCTATACACCTTACTGCCTTGCATTCTCTCCATTTCAGAAGCCAACCATGAGACCTACTCATCCAATTCCTAACACCATGCTTAACTAAGGAAATAGATAAAAAGGAGAGTGATACAGATACCGTAGTATAATGAATGTAGAGAAGCGAGCCCAGCATATATTCTCAGGGCCTCGTATCCACAGGGCACTTCCAGCATCGTGCGCTTCTTAACCGCCGGCGCACTAGCTAAGGCTCGTTTTTTAGGGAGGCTCGCTATGTGTTTTATTAAGAGGTTGGTGACGGTATCCGCAGCATCCTTCGCTCATCCACATCTTCTTCTGCGCTTGTTATATCTTATTCGCCTGCTAGCAGTCGTCCGGTCTCTCTTGCGTATTGGATCGTCGCTCTAACCGCGTCCATATTGGGTTTCCACTTCTTTATCAGCCTATCAATAGGTATACCTCCTTCCTATCTACTCAGATAGCCTCCCAGCGCATATAACAAGTCTCCAAACCTCTCGCCGTGCTCCTATCTTAGCTTTGCCCTCTATTACCTCCATCTAATGCAGGTGAAGAGGAAGTGTAGTATTGATTCTATCTGCCCACAGTCGCACTCTACTATCTCTAACGCTTAGATTTTATGTAAATATTCCTTGAGAAACGTCTTGCCCGTCCGTAATTGCGTGAGGATTACTGCCTCTGCGCTACTTAGCTACTAGTACATCCCCGCCGATTTGCCCGTATGCAGCGCTACATCAATCTTCTTCGTGAACTTGCCCGTATCTACCCTTACTAGAGGAGCTGGTCCTGCCATAGTACCGGACTTAACCAGTGCCAGACGTATTATATACCACGGGATTCCCTCCCGCTGCGGTAGCTATTCGCTCTCTAGTCTCGTTGCTGCTTTAGCTAGCTTGTGAGCCTTCTCGTTTCCTTCGATCCCTAAGTACCCTGGAATCCAGTATAGTGTGACATTATTCATCCGTAGCTTTTTTATAATCAAGCCGTTACTACGTGTGTGTGTATATATATTCTATTATAGCCATACACCCTAAGGGTATAGGCCGTTACTATGCGCCAGCTATATACATCCTACTACACTACACTTTCTCCATTTTAGAAGCCAACTATAAGACCTACTCACCCATTATCTAATACTATGCTTAATATAAGAAATAAAGAGAGATTATATAAACCTAAGAGAGTATATATACCTGATTGAAAATCTATCCATAACCTACTTATCCGCTAGTACTCTTGAGAAGCGCCTCCCTAGCCACTATTACTAATAACTACAATAGCTACTTCCCTTAGTACTAGTTTACTAAGTCGTATTATTCTTAAACGGCCTAATACTAATAAGCAGGTTAGGAGGGCGGCGGCGATTATAGATAAAGGCGAGGTCTAAAGCGAAAATTCGATAGAGGGTAGGAATATTAGGTTATATATACTACTAAATAGTAAAGATCCTCTCCTTCTCTTTCTAGAACGCTAGGCATCTTCGATCCGACGCCTAATATTCGCGCTAGTAGTTTATATAGCGTAAATTAGTTATCTTACACTAAAGATAGCCCTCTTATCCATATATATCGCATGTCTTAGATTGAATGCAGTCTCTAGCTTAGTGCCTAAACCTCCTACACTTGAAATAAGCTACTAGCGTGCGTTACTCTTTAAATAATAATACTATAGTCCTACCTCCGCTAAACGTAACGCCGTCTAACTTCAATAGCTTTTCTATATCTTCTTAGTTGCTACCTTAATAACTACTAACGTATACTACCCGCTAGGCCTTAGTTAGCTAAGCTATCTCATCGTGTATACCTCTACTCTATTTTCTATCCTAAAGCGCTCTATAGCGGACTTACTTACTTTCCTACTCTTAACGTCTATTACTAGTAGAACTTTAATCTAGTCTACCTTAACTAGGTACTACTTAGGTCTAACTAGCCGCGTACCTAGAATATAAGGTTTGAGCTATTCAGCTACTATCTATCGAAAAGCGGCTTCTTTATACTTCTTAACTAAGAACTTAATAACGTTTACGTTGTTATTCGCTCTCTATATATAGAAGTCCTTGATTATAGCCCTAGTAAGCCTCTCCACATTACCTATACCTTATTTAATAGTTTATTTAGCTACCTTAGTCGTAGCTACCTTCTCTACTATCTATTCCTCTACCTAGCTAACATTAATTACTAATTGATAATATTCCTTATTTTTATTCCCACTACTTATCGTACGCGAGGAAGTTGTATTTAACCCTTCCGCTCCTCTATTAGACACAACTAATACCTAGGACTATACCTATAGGGAGCGCGTAGATAGTAGAGATATAGAGAGGATATTAAGTTGCGTTTAGAGAGAGAAGACTACCTCTTAGAGCTCAGCGTACTGGTTTTAAAAGCGCTGTTGTTCCGACTTAATATCCGTAAGATTATTCCAGATACCTTCAATAATACTACTCTAGCTAGTAATAATATAGCTCTACTATGCTATTATTTTAGTAAGACTAGTAATTAGTCGCCAATTCATTTAAACTCTCATCTCCTCCTCTACGTTCGGGAAAACTAGGTCTTACTATTGTTAGGAATGGGGCACTTCATGCTGCGTTACCTACAGTACGGCTGGCTAGGTTGTTGGACGGGCGGTTTACTGGGTAGCTCGCACAGCGATGGTGTGCTCTTCGTTCTGCGCTGATTGTCGTGTGATGGTTCGTGTCCTTAGCGACTGCTGGGCTTCCAGTACCTTCACGCTCGGTTTCCTTGTGCGGCCTTTCGGTGGTGCTGCTGGTTGCGCCGGAGAGGGTGGTGTTGTGGGTACGCGTCTTGGGGTTGAGGCCATCGGAGCCCTGAGGCTCGCGGCGGTGGGCCGCAGGGCCGCCTTGCAGCGCGGAGAACGAATAAGAACGAGTGACTCCAGGCAACCGTGAACGTCTCTTCTGCGCTAAAGATTGCAGTGCAGCTTCCAGTCAGTCTAACTGACACTACAAGGGGGGCACGCAAGCCGTTGCTACAAGGGGGTAACCTGAGCAGGCCAACAGCGCTCCCTGCTAGCGCTGGTGTGGCTTTAGCCTCATACAGCATAATTTATAAGCAGAGGAAGCTTCCCGAACGTAACGTAACGGTAATAAAAAGAATCAGTATCAAGCAATTTACAACTCTACTCTACACCTGAGATGCCAAATCTTATACGCCGGAACCGTGGCAATCACCCACCAATTCAATATCCTATTCTTCGAGATCTAGGTCGAGATCCAGGAACCCAGCTCTCCTCCCGTGAGCGTAATATAGTATATTCTCTTAATCGCCATGCTGGCTGGACTCATCAGAGGATTGCTAGCTCTCTTAATATCTCTCGCAATACAGTTACCTCTTCTCTTCAAAATAATACTTGGACGCCTCATAAGCAGAGAGGAAGAAAGCCAAATATTAATACACCAACTAGACAGCGTCTTATTGCTCGGACTAAGCTTAATCGCTTCCACCGACAGAAGCCATTTGAAGAGATTGCATTCTTAGAAGGAGTCTCTGCCTGCAAGCGATCTTTATATAAAGCCTTTGAAAAAGAAGGCTACTTTCACCGTATTACTACAGAGAAGCCACTTATTACACCTAAACAACGAGAGGCTAGGCTAAAATTGTGACAGCACGAGAAAAGAGGCCTCAAGGGAGAAGCATAATGTCGATTTGTAACTTAGAATACAAAGCTGAGGAGAGAAGGTTAATGCTGAGAGGCGGGAAGTGGTTTTATACCAACTTCGCATGGTGTCACGTGCACACTTCACGTGACCTGTCTGCAATATGGTTACATCTCTCCAGAGCTGTAACAATAGCTACAATATTACTCCTAGCTAAAACTAAACGATCTACTTAGGCACCTACCTTCTAAGCTTATTACGCGTATCTAAGCCCTCTATTACTATTAAGGATAGTAGTTATAAAGAGGGGGAATAATTATAAGGAATATTAACAAGGGTTGGCCCGCTGATGGTGTACCGTAGGCTCTTGGCCTACGACACGCTATTGGCTCGCCGGCGTTACTACGTAACCTTCCTACGTAACACTACTAGATAAGAATTGTCAGGTTGCACAAATGCTGTGAGGTCTATTAGCAGAGTTGCCAACAAGCAAATCAACTCAAGTTACACTCGGACCATGGGCCGTGCAATTAGCGTTGTCGATCCGCACGTATCTAAAGAAGAGACTTGCACGCCCCTTAAAAAGGTAAGGCTATGCCTACATATTCAGAATGTCTGTGCCCGTGACAAAATATAAGCTGTGGTCCAAGTGCAACTTGAGTTGATTTGCTTGTTGGCAACTCTGCCTATTAGATACAAAGAGAAACCTAGAAGTACTGCACAGGAAGGACCGATTAATAGTAGGCCCGATATTACAATCTTCGGGACCTCCGGAAGCACAACAGCTAAAAAAGGAGAAGAGGGGAGGTTCATCATCAAAAGAATTCGATAAAAAAAAGGATCAAGCCAAATAGTCCTTGAATTTGACAAGAATACGTATATAGATACCTTACCCCCTTTATAAGATAGATGGGTATCAATTAATCTCTATCCCTCTGCGTATTCATCTCGTCTCAGCTCGCTAGTGCCAAGCCTCTAACAGTGGAGTAGTCTACTCCGGAGCTAGCTCCAAAACCCCCATCACTGGCTCGTATATCCCAGCGGCTACTATTTCCGCTGGCGAACAGCCCCACCTGTGCCGCAGCGCGATCAGTTAATGATGGAATATCTAGTATTGCTTCTCTTGACTTTTCTTATTTACTTGGCCTACGGGACGTTCTGGCGCCTTTATCCTTCTCTGATAGCTCATATTCCTGGGCCAAGAATTGCAGCAGCTACCTGATTGTACGTAGCTGGCCGAGTTGTATTGATATGGTGACTTATTGAGCACCAGGTACGAAGCCTATTACGATTTGATTCTGGGAGGGCAATACACTTTCAAAATTGGTGAGCTACACAAAAGATATGGCCCAGTTATCTGAATATCGCCTTGGGAAGTGCACATTCACGATCCGGTAAGTTTTCACTGCATACAATGAATGCCTATGGCACGGTAAGCACCCTGATGCGAAAGTGGGCAGGACTTCTATGGCATAATCTACGCCTTGGCCACGGCGCAACGCAAGTCGGACAAGTACCCCTTCTTCACAAGGTTTATGGGCCTCGACCTATGTGTTTTTGCAACTGTGGAACATGACCTTCACCGAAAGCGACGAGCAGCACTGTTGCCTTTTTTCAGCAAGGCAAGCGTGAGAAGATTACAACCAGTTATAATAGAGAGGGTTGACGTTTTGCTTGGCCGCATGAAGGAATTTCGGGGCACCTAGCGGGTTCTGAATGCTAGTTGCATGTTCTCCGCCCTTACAAATGGTGAGCACCGCCTTTGACCGCTAGAGATCGTTTAAACGCTAATCTTCATAGACGTGGTGAACCTCTACTCATTTGCGAGATGTGACTACTGACTTGGTAAGTAGATATCCTTAATTGAGTTATGCCTGAAGCTGAGCGATAGTTCAGAGGACCTAAACTTCGACCCGTGGGCTCGCGATGCCTCTTTGGTAGGTGCTAATTCCGCCAATTTCATGAAGCACGCCCCGTGGATCAACCAACTTCTAAAGAAGCTGCCTGAGTCAGTGATTGAAAGAATACACCCTGCTCTTGCTACATTCGCAGCTTAGAAACGAACTTCAGAAGCCCAAGTCTTGAAGATAATAGGTGGTGAAAGCGAAGGTTGGAGGAGCAGAGAGCATCCTACGATTTTTCACGAAGTCCTCAGCTCAAAACTTCCGCCAGAAGAGAAGACTATCGAGCGTCTTGCTGATGACGCGCAAATGGTAGTTATGGCTGGCACGCTCACAACCGCCGCTACACTTGAAATAATCTTCTTCTGGCTTCTGTCTCAACCAGAAACCTTGTAAAAGCTCAAGGACGAGCTGAGTATGGCGATCCCAAACCTAAACGACGCGAGCAATGTGCCCCCGCCCACGCTGGAGGCTTTGCCGTATCTCACAGCGGTTATAAAGGAAGGCTTACACCTAAGCTACGGAGTGTCAACCCGCCTCTAGAGGATTGACCCCAACAATAGCATGACATTCACGGATAAGGACACGGGCAAGAAATGGGTCATTCCAGCAGGGACACCGGTCGGAAGCACGAGTGTGCTCATATACCGTGACGAGAGCTTCTATCCAAATAGCGAGAAATTCTCGCCAGAGCGCTGGTTGGACGGGAGAGGGTCTGGGCTCGAAAAGTACTTGGTGAGCTTCTGCGTAGGTAGCCGCAGGTGTTTTGGGGAGAACCTTGCGTATGCGGAAATCTATGTTGGTCTGGCCGCGATTTGGAGGGTGTGGGGGAGCTGCGACGAGCATGGTACATGATTGGCGTGGGGTCATGACGATGTGGGAGGAATGAGTCTGTGGGAGACGACCAAACGAGACGTGGAAATTGAGAGCGATTAGTTTGTGCCAGCCGCGCAGAAGGGTTCCAAGGGTATCCGGGTGAAGGCATGGCATGCTCACTCTGCATAGTAATACGATTGCTTCGTGCTCGATTTGCTGCAGATTTTGCGATGATGGCGGGCTTCGCACGCATATGGCTGGTGAAATGAGGGATTCCATCCAGCCCACCCATGACCGCCATGTACATGTGCATGAAGATGTCGGCCTCGCCAAGATGCTGCCTAACAATGCTGGTCTTGCTGAGATGCATCGTGGGGATTCCGGTGTCGCTGATATGTTGCGTGTACATAGATAGTCTGTGCAGAGGACGGTGCGCACCGAGATGCTGCGGCGTGCACGTCCAAGTACATTTACGGTCAGCCCGGCATACGAATACGGCGGACTATTACATGCCGGAGGTCGAAAACCAAAACTCCGAAACCCACACCCGAAAATCAAAACCCACAGTATGAAGTAATTAATACACACACTATTAGTCACATATACATGCAGTTTTATATAGTAAATATAATATATACTTATTCATCATATTACGTGTCGCACAAACTAAATCACATTAACCCCTACTTGCTAAGTCTCTACTATATAGTATTACTGACTATTACTTACAACCTAAGCTGTAGTATAGACTATTACTAACTATTACCAAGATGCCTCGTTATAGTAAGTAGTATATATTAAGACTAAATCTAACATGCTAAACTATAGTAGGGAAGGGAGGTAGACCTCGCACTAATATTACTACGTACTAAGACGAATTAAAGGCCCTTTTTAAGGAAGGCCTTACCTTTTACTAGTTAGTAGATTAGCTATATAAGGAGTATCAAGTTAAGTATAGGTTAACTATACTAAAAGATAGATTTAAGTAATAGGATATTTGACGATGTATAACTCTAGACGTAGAGTAATAACTTAAGAATTATATTATTATACTATTCTATTAACTTAACCTAGATAATCACGAAATAGTATAAATACTTAAGTCTAAGAGTTATACTATAATTATAAAGGTAATAGTTATTTACCTTAGATTCTTATTAGGGTTAAAGCGGCGTATTTAGGATAAAGAGAAGTAAGAGATAGTAGATATAATAGTATATAGCCTTATTGAAGATAAGCTAAAGAAGGTATTATTAATAGCTATAGGAAGTAAATACTTTAAGTCTACTTTAAGTAAAAATACCTATTCTTCTTACGCGATTATCTCTTTTAGATATATTGATTATTAAACCTAGAGGTAGTAGAACAGCGCTAAAATAATCAATAACGAAGAAGGGAGAATATATTATACTAGGGCTAAATTAGTACTAGTCGATTAATAGGTATAAGAAGCTTAAGCCTTATAGTATATAAATATATACCTATATTAATACCTATTCTAGGTATATTATTTAGGCGTATATTAGAGTATTAGCTAGGATAGCGCTTAGCGTACTTTATTAGTACCTATACCTAGTAGGGGAGATAGGTGTATACCCTTAGTTTATTTATTCTAATTATAGTAGTAAAATAGGATAAGTTTTATACGTATATTATATACTATCTTAAGCTTAGTAACTAGATATTATATAGGATAACTATTATATATTTAGCACGAGTACTATAAACTAGCGCATAAAGTCTTAGTAGTAGTAATTATTAAGGGGTCTACTATACTAATAGAGGGTACGTTAACTATTATATAACTACTATACTACTAGCTAATAAAATTAGATATATTTTAAAGATCTATAGATATTAAACTAATTTTTAAAGGATTAACTAGCTAATATAGTTTTAATGCTTACTATATATCTCCTAGTTATATACTATAAGATATAGTTATTTATATTCTTATAGAACTCCTACTATATATAAAAGTAAAAGAATCGACCTAATATTATTATTAGTAAACCTAATATACTCTATATATATCACCTATAGGTATATCTAATTATAAATAATATTTACTTAATAATAAGTACTAGAGGATAGTCTAAGAGATACTAGTATAGGATATAGATACTATACTACCTATACCTACCTAGGTATAGTATAACGCATAGTTACGCGATATTGGATTCGACCCTTATATATATAACCTAGGTAGGCTATTATAGCATAAGACGCTATTTAAGGACTACTATCTAGAACTACGGGATTATACTACTATATACATTAATTCTTAGTAGCTACCTATACTCTAACTCCTTGAATCCCTAACTAGTAGGTAGAATTTTCAGGTATATTATACTATTTATTTATAATATAGTAACTATAACTAATACTATTAGATAGTAACTAAGCTTAGAGGAATATAGCTTCCTAATAGATATATTATATAATAAAATTATAGGGTATAATAGTATATAGGCGAGAGGTTATTATATAGCTAGTATTTTCGTTATTAGTAGGGTAGACACGGGTAATAGTTAGTAATAGTTGGTAATAGTCCTACTTTTAGCATAGTATAGTAGCCTCGCATACCTATAAAATTAAACCTTCTAATATTTAAGACCTACTACTATATCATTCTTTAAATATTACTGTACTCTATTTATACTATAAATATATTAATTCTATAGGGGCTATTCTATAGTAAGCGTAGTATACTATATATAGATATAGATATTTTAGTTACTCGCTATTATACTCTATATAGAGCCTAAAATCTAGGAAAGAATAGTACTAATAGTAAACCTACCTAAATAAGTATTAATAATACTAGTAGTTATAACCAGCTATCTTAAAGGTTGATAACTATAGCCGCATCTTAGATATAACCTACGTAGAAGGTTAATTAACTTACCCTAGTTATATTAATAGTAGATTAAGCCTACGCTAAAAATAAGGCTATTATATAGTAACTTAAGTTAATTAATAGGCGCCTACTAGTATAGGCTTAGTAGGCGAGTAATAGTAGTTAATCTACTATTACTAAGGTTATATTCAATATTACTTTTATATACCTTATTTAGGTTAATAATATAATCGTCGAAGCTTTAAACCTATATAGTATATATACTATACGCGTATAATAGTCTATAATATACTAATATATATAGGTAGTAATATAGGTATTTATATACTAAGTATAGTTAAATTCTTATTACTCTACGATTTTATCGATAAGTTTATACTATGTAAAGTTAGTAAAGTACACCTTTAATATATAATCGAGCTACCGCGCACCTATACTATATAAATATCTAGACTTATACTATAATACTTTCTAGAGTCTACGTATAGTTATATAACTTTATATTTACTCCTTAATAAGATACTATAGAAAGAGATAAAGAATGCGCGATAATTTATTATATACTTTAACGAGTATAAGTATAAGGAGCTAACTGATTTAGAGCTTAATACGCCTATACTAAAGAAGCCTAGGTAGCCTAGGCATCCTAGGCCTCTTACCTAAAGGGTAAAGATAAAGCTAGAACCCTAGATTAAAGAGGAGCGAGAGAGTCTAATAAAGGTTAAGAGTAAAGGTAAGGTAATAGTAGTAGTGTATACGCCTAGTATATCTAACGATAATATTAATAGATTTAATACTATTAATCTTATAGAGGAGACTATTATATAGACTAATATATAGAAGCGCGGGGTCTCTTAGGTAGAGTAGCTATAGTCTAGTTAGACTATACTAACCTAGGCTCTAGTAGCGCTAGTTACGCTAGTACCTCTATATATTAAGGATACTAATATAAGCCCTATAAGCTCTATATTTATAGACTTATTACTAATAAAGAAAATACTACTAAAGGCTCCTCGATACTAAACTCGAACTAACCTAAGAGCTAAGAAAATATTTAGTAATTTCCTAAATATATCTAAATAGATTTAAATTTTAGTATACTTAGTATAAATTTTAATACAATTTTCTATAAATATACTTAATATCTCCTTCTATTTATACTCGCACCTTTAACTCTAGCTTGAAATTATTAAGCTACTTACGCATTAGGCCTTTATACGCGAGAATTTAGTTAATTAATAGCTATTATTTAGTAGGATTAATTTCATTTACCTTCTAAACCTAATAAATCCTAGCGTAAATCCTATTATAATTAATAACTATTATATAACTATTATATTATATACTTATATTAAGAGTATTAAGTACTACTAATAATACTTCTCTAGCTCTATATATATAAGGCCTATATATCTTTAGATATAAATAATAGTCTAGCTTCCCCTAGTTAAAAGAAGGCTAACTTTACCTTACTAATATATATATTATTTATAGACCGCGCCTACGCAATAAGTAGCTTTACGGCCTCTATTTCGCGTAATTAGTCGCGATACCTATTATTTATTATAGCTCTAGAGAGATATAACTATATTGTAGGTAAGCTACGTAAGTATATACGTAATACCGTGCGAAGTTGATATAAAACTACTTCCTACCTCTTAGTATTAACCTTCTCTCCTTAGCTTATATTCTAAGTTATAAATCGATATAATACTTCTCCCTTAAGGCCTCTTTTCTCGTACTATTATATTATATAAAGCTTGTTTATAAGCCCGCTAGGGATAGCCTTTTAATAATATCCTACCTACCTATAGAGGTATCTATAATATAAAGAACTATTAGATACGCTCTTTAGACGAAGTTAATCCCTTAATAATATTAGATAACGCCTACCCTTATCTATAAAGCTATTTAGTAGTATATATTTAAGATAAGTTCTACTAAAACTATAAAGGGAAAGCGCCTACTATCTCTTACTCCTAGGAGGACATAATTACTATCTTAAGGAGATAACCTCCTCTAGTAATTTAACTAGATCTAAAGGAAAGAATATAGCTAATAAGTCTTAAGTAGAAGATAGTTTAGCTACGTAAACTATAATTCTATCTAGCTTAAGAGCTATTAATAAAGATACTCCTATATACTCTATAGTTAAGGATATATACGATTAGTTAAGAAGTAAAGGTATTTAGAGTCCCTTAAACTAAATAGATTTCCCTTCCCCTAAGAATTAGGTAGTAGCCTAAAGGGAAATTATAGCCTTAAGAATTACTAATTAGGAACTCTAATAGTTAGCTCTCCTAAAATAAAGGGGTAATAGGAAGTAAGGAGACGTTATAAGTAGTCTAATTCCAACTATTAGAACTACTAATAAGACTCCAATACTCTAATTAGAAGCCTATAAGTCTACTAAAGGAGATTACCTCCTAGACCTCTTTCTTCTAACCCTTAGACTCTAATAGGAGTAGCTATAGATTAGATAATTACTATTCTAATACTACTACTACTACTACTACTATTCTAGAAGTAGCTCCTATTACTCTCCTATAAATTAAGGATCTAGATAAGCTTAATAATAGTATAATCCTACCTATAAGTATAGAAGACCTTATAGATAGAAAGATATATAGGAACTATAATTAGTAGATACTAAATAGGATTATATATTCTATATTTAGAAGAACTTAAGGAGAAGCCTAGAACTACCTTTATACTAGATAGGGAGCTAACTCTTACGACCTATTCCTTAATATAGCTAATATATTTAAATTCCTAAAATAAATTTTCACTAATCTAAATAAGGTTAGGGACGCTAGGGACGCTTATACTAACCTTTAGTAGGGCCTAACTCTCTTCCCTATATTTAGAGTTAAATTCCTATAGCTAGCTATATAAGGTTATATTCCTAGATTAGAATTAAGGACGATCTTTACTAGAAACTCTACCTAAGAGTAAGAGAACTCCTATTAGGTAGTACTAGACGCCTAACTTATAAAGCGCTATACAGTATATACTAGATATAGACGTTAAAGTGCGTACTAGCGAAAACTAGCTATAGCTAAGAAGGAACTTAGAGCTCTACCTATAAGCTAACTATAGAGGTAGAAAGCTTATACTTCTACGCTAGAGGCGTTTTCAATTAGACCCTCTCTACTACTACTACTAGATCGTCTATAGATCTCCGCACTATACCTCCTAATTAAAAGTAGCGGTCCTACACTACTAAGAAAGAAGATACCTACTATAACTATAGTAAGACTAGCTACTAGGCCAACTAGTATCCTAAAGTACCTAGATACTACATCTATAAGATTAATAAACTATACCTATAGGTTATAGAAGTTAATACTAATAATAAGGAAACTAGTAAAGCTTTATAGCTAGAAAATAGTAACGCCTAAGAGAAGACTCCTTCTTAGGCGAGATAGTTGATTTAGCTAAATTAGATCTATCTTTACTATTAGGGGGAAAGTACTTTACCTTCTTATATACTATATCTCTTAATGGATTTACTATTTCCACTTATAGCCTTATTAATACTAGAGTAAACGGATTTATCTTTATAGACGAAAGATTCGCCTAGCTACTCTCTAGTAAGCTAGGCTAGAAGATTAAATAACTCCCCTTCTCTTCCCTACTAGTTAAAGGGTATAATAGTAAATAAGGCGCCTATATTACTTCTTTTCTACGTATCTATCTTACCCTTAATAGACGTAAGATTTATAATATTCCCTTCCTAGTCCTCCCTCTTAGAAGCTATAATATTATTATTAGTAAGTCCTTTATAGAATACTTTAAGATTTTACTAAGTATAGCTAAAAGAGTACTCTACTAGCTACTAAACTACCCTAAGTCTAGTAACATTATCTCTTAAGGAATCTCGATCCCTAGAAAGATTCTTAGTAGGCTATCCTCTAGGAATTATTACTAATTGGATATAGAGGCTAGAGATAAGGCTATTGCTTTAGATAAGTAAAGGCGACTTACTAGCTATAACTTAATTACCTACATCGCTATACTATGCTTAGAATATACTACCTAAGTGAGCGTTCCTTATTTCCTAAGCCTAGCCTAGGAAATTAAGAATAACTAACTAACGCTACTATACGCTAATATAGCTACCTAGACTAACTTTAATAAGCCCTAAAAACCTCTAAAGACCCTAGCTAATAACTCTCCCTATAAGTCTACTACTAGCTTTAAACTACCTACAGCCCTCTACTACTAGACCTTAGAACTAGTCCTAAATACCCTAAAGTTAAAGTTATAACCTAATTTAACTTAGTACTCCTATAAGATTAACTATAGGGATAGCCTAAAGCGTATATAAGCTAAATTATATAACTCCTTTAGGATAATTCCTCCTGCGTAAAACTACTAAAAAGTTATAATTAAGGAAGAACCTTTAAACTCCTTATAGAGTCTATACCTAGTAATCTATAAAATTAGTACTAACGCATTTCAACTCTATACTAAGAGATAAGACTATAAAGTATTTATAACCTTACTATATAAAATAGACTAGCTCCTAGAAGAAGTATATAGAGAGGTAATTCCTAATCCTATAGAAGAGTAGAGGCTAGCCTAAATAGCTAAGGTAGGTAAGCTAGTAGGAATAGTATAGGATATTACTTATACTAAAAACTAAGCGCGCTAGCTACTCCTAGAAGAAGATGAATTTACTAGACTTCCTACTATATACTAAAAGTACTAGGATATAGCCTTAAAGGCTAAGTCTAATAAGCTATCGCCTATAGGCTATATAATTACTAGATTGAACTTAAGAAGGACGCCTTAACCTCTAACCTAAAGTTCTACCTACTATACTATATATTAGCTAAGGAACTTAAGGTTATTAAGAAATACCTAGTTAAGAACCTAGATAAGGGTTTTATTAAACTAAGTTAAGTACTATTTATAGCCCTAGTCCTCTTTATTAAAAAGCTAGATAGATCCCTTCACTTCTATATCGACTATAGGAAGCTAAACCTCCTTATAAAGAAGGACTAGTATCTACTACTACTAATTAATAAGACCCTAGCCTAATTAGACGTACTAAAGTATTTATAAAACTTAATATCTAATAAGCCTTCTACTAGATCTATATATACCCTAACTTAGAGGAATTAACTACTTTCTAGACCTAGTTTAGTTCTTATAAATATAAAGTCCTACCCTTTAGACTAACTAATAGCCTAGCTACCTATTAAAGGTATATAAATAATATACTCTTTAATTACCTAGATAACTTCTATATAGCGTACCTAGATAATATCCTAATCTACTCTAATAATAAGCTAGAGTATAAATAGTATATAAAAAAGGTCCTAGAAAGACTACGCAACGCTAGCTTATAAATTAACCTTAAGAAGTACGAGTTCTATATTACCTAGACTAAGTACTTAGGCTTTATTATTAGTATATAGTATTGAAGTTAACCTAGATAAAACCTCTATAGTAAGAGACTAGAAACTACTAACTACTATTAAGGGTATATAGTCCTTCCTAGGATTCTATAACTTCTATAGCGGTTTATTAGGGACTATAGAATTATCGTAAGACCTATAGTTAACTTAACTAAGATAGGAGTTAAATTTATCTAGATCTAGCCTTACTAAGACTCCTTCTAGAAGCTTAAGTCTATACTTACCTTAGCTCTAATCCTATAATACTATAGTAAAGATCTTAAGACCTATATAAGACTAATACTTCTAATAGTATAGTAGCTAGAGTACTCTCCTAGAAGTATAGGGAATACTAGTTACTAGTTTATTCTTCTCTAAGATAATAAAACTAGCCGAATGCAACTACTAGATCTATAATAAGGAAATACTAGCTATTATTAAATCTCTAGAAGAATAGAGACTAGAACTTTAGTAGAAGCGAGATAGATTTAAGATCTATATAGATTATAAGTCCTTAGAATACTTTATAACTATAAAATAGCTTACTACTCGTTAGGCTAGGTAGGCTAAAGCTCTTATAGAGTACTACTTTATTATTACCTATAGGCCGTAAAGAGAATATATAAGCTAACGCTCTAACTCGTAGGAATAATAACGTTATTAGCTAGGACTAATTAAAGAAGGCTACCTACTAATAGATCCTCCTAACTACTAATAAATTAGATCTAAGAATAGTATAAGAACTAGAAGAAGTTTTAATTATAGTCTAGCCTCTTAAAACTATAACTACTAAATTATTCTTAGATACTATTACTATTATAGACTAAGTTCTATAAGCTAATTATAATAAGCCTTCTTTAGAAGCTTTAAGGATCTAAGCTACTAAGTCTAACCTATACTTTATACTATATATAGGTATTCTTCTATACTAAGGTAAGGTAATTATTCCTAATATTATATACCTCTATACCTACCTAATCTAGAAGTTTATAATTAAATCTCTACTACCTACCTAGTAGGGATAAGACTTATAACTCCTTAAAGACTAGTATTACTAGAAAGGTATACTTACTAATATTAAAAGATATATATAATTATTATCCCTATAGACGGCGTCTAGCCCCTAATAAGACCCCTAGCCTCCTCTAACCTCTTCTAATACTAGACCGCCCTAGTAATATATCTTAATAGACTTCGTCTCTTTTAATAAGGATAAGTATAGGTATAATAATATACTTATTATTATAGACTAATTATTAAAGGAATCTATTTCTATTCCCTATTATAAGATAACTACTACTAAAGAAATAGCTACCTTATTTATATACTATATATAGCGCTACTTTAGACCTCTAGATTCTATTATTTTAGACTAAGGCCTATAGTTTATTTTAGATTTCTAGGCTAAATTCTATAGATTACTTAGAATTAAGTTAAAATTATTAATAGCCTATTACCCTTAAACTAATAGTTAGACTAAAATTATAAACTAGTACCTAGAATAACGACTAAGCTATTTATTAACTACTATTAGGATAATTAGTCTAAACTACTTCTAATAATAGACTATACCTAACTTACCCTACCATAGTAGTACTAGTATATCTCTATTTAAGGTATAGAATAGGTTTAAGGTAAGGACCTTATTTAATTAGACTACCTTAGAGTTAATAGCCCTAGACTTAATTCTAATAGGGCCTATTAGAGAGTTCTCCTTATCTAGGAAAGCTAGAAGCTAGCCTAAGATATAATAGCTAGGAGCTAAGCTAGAATAATAAAATAGTAAACGCTTATAGATAGGAAGTTACTTTAATATAGGAGACTACGTCTAGCTTAATACTAAATACTAGAATACTATAAGGCCTAGCTTAAAGCTAGATAATAAGAATTTAGGCCCTTTTAAGATTATAGTAAAGGAAGGACACTCCTTCTAGCTTAGACTACCTACTTCTATATAAATAAACCTAGTTATATTACTAGATAAACTAAAGAAGTTAGTAGAAGACCTATTACCTAGCTAGGTTAATAAACCTAAGAATCCTATAGAAATTCAGGTAATATTAAGTATAAAGTAGAGGAAATTCTAGTAGTTAAAAATAATAGAATAGACTAGAGTACTAAGTTAGATAGAGAGGTTATAAGGAAGAAGACCTAGAGTAGTACCCTCTATTGGACCTAAAGGGAGCCCTATATAAACTTAAAACCTTCTACTTAAATTACCTACGCCTCCCTAGACTACTATTAAAGCTTAAGGAGTAGATTAAGGCTTAGGAAGATAGTCTTAACGAGTATAAGTATTTAAATAATAATTAGCTAATAACTAGACTACTATAGATAGTATTTTTTAAGAAGGGGGGGTAATATTACAGCTCTAGAGAGATATAACTATATTATAGGTAGGCTACGTAAGCGTACACGTAATACCATGCGAAGTTAGTATAAAACTACTTCCTACCTCTTAGTATTAACCTTCTCTCCTTAGCTTTATATTCTAAGTTATAAATCGATATTATACTTCTCCCTTAAGGCCTCTTTTCTCGTACTATTATACTACTTCTAACTACCTTAGTACTATTAATACTTCTTTCTTACTTCTTCTTCTTCCTCTCTATATCTATATCCTAACTCTCTATAATTCCTAATACTAACTAAATCCCTACTACTATTATATTACTAAATACCTATCCCTATACCTCCTCTCTATACTATTTCCCTAGCTACGCTATATACTTATTATCTCCTATATCCTTAAAACTATACTCCCGTACTCTCTATATACTCTACTCTATTACCCTTACTATAAACGCTAGCAGTACTACTATATTTAGCTATTAATACCTCTTATCTATTCCCTTCTAGTTGCGTAGTACTTCTAACTAACCTAGCACCGTTAATAATTATTCCTTACTATCTAATCTACTATCTTTATTCTAAACTAATCTACTTCTACCCCTATTCCCCTTCCTACGCTATATACTATATTATTTAGTACTACTTCTATTACTCTTCCTTATCTATCTTAACCTCCTATCTAACTAGCTAGTAGATTGCGTATCCCTACTATAGCTTATTAAATACTTTTTCTACTACCTCCTACTCCCGCGCCTATCTCTCGTACTCCTCTAACTATTACTACTCTCCCTCTCTATATTAATTATACCCTACTAACTTAATATCGCCATAGCTTACCCCTATTTCGTCTAAGTATAAGCTTATTAGCTCTTACTAATAACTACTCCTAATTAAAAACTACCCTATTACCTATATATTAATATCCTCTTCCCTCTCTAGCTGCTTATCTACCTCTTCGTGCTCTACTAGTACTACTATATCTACTTACTCCCTACTACGCCCCCTACGCCTACTTACCTAAGTAAAATCGCTTATACTCTATAGTATCCCTACGTACAAGATGTATACAATTCCTAGAAAGTCTACTCCTATCCTAAGCGCCGACGTAGCTATAATTATCCCCCTTACTCTACCTACTCCTATAGCTAGTCTACCTAATCTACTATACTAGTATAATAATATATATACCCTAGCTACTTAGTAATAAGTTTATATTATGCCTTACTTAGATAGTATACTACCCCCTTCTTCCCTATTTACCGTAGCCTCTCTACCTATTACTTATATATAGCTAGTACTATACTCTCTAGCTTACTATACTAATACTATAATATAAAGTACTATGCGTTCGCTATACTATACTCGCCTGATATATATTGCGTAACGTACTAGTATACTTAACTCTAGCTCTACCTCTTATAGTAGTAGTAGCGTTGCTATTAGTATTATAGTTAGATACCTAAGTAGCCGTAAATTCTTTACTTTTAGTAGATTCTCCGCTAATACCTTAATGTAAATACTAGATAATACTCGTCTACTACTACTCGCTGTAGTAGTCCTTTATTCTTTAGTAGTCTAGCGTACCCTAAGAAGTTGCCGTTACCCGTAATATTACCTACTACGTCTGCGCTAATAACTACTACTAATACTAGGTTATTCTCGCCGCGCTTCTACTCTACGCATTTAACGCCGCAGTTTTAAATCTACTTAACTAAGTCTTTAATTAGCGCCTAGTATAGTATAATAACTATAGTTATACCCATCTCTTCTATATAAGCTAGTAGCGTAAATAGTAAGCTCTTACCCCCTCTATTAGAAGTAAACTACTAGCGGCGTATAATTATCTAGTACTATATATAACCCACTCCTACTCTACTAACTAAAAGCTAACGTCCTACTTACCTAGTACCTATTATAGTACCTTATATACTACCTCTACCTACGGATTTTCTACGTAGATACTCTTCTCTTTTAGTAAACGACGAGCCCTAATATACTTTCTCTTATCTACCTCTTTCCTCTACTATTCTCGGCCCTATTATATCGGCTACCTACATCCTATCTATACCTAAGAAGTAGTACTACGCTATACTAAGCTCTTAGAAAGCCTTAATTAACCGCACGCTAAGATACTTTATAATATCTATTAGGACGCTATAGTTACTAACGCCTATTACCGTCGACTATAAGTTCTATAGCTTAAGAATATCCTCTCTATCCCTATCTATCTTAGTTTCGTCTACCTCCTAACCTCGTCTTAATAGCCCCTACTAAATAACTCTCCTACTACTACTCTACTAATACCTACTACTATATATTAGTAATCTAGCGTATATAATATAATACCTAGCCGCTTACCTCTTATACTTTAGTATCCTTATAAGACGATTAGTACCCTATAGTCCCTAAGTATTAGACTAGATATAGTCGCTTAAGCCCTCCCCTAATACCTATAGCGTTAGATACTCTTAGAATAGCTATATATAGACTAAGTAAATAGCTATTACTTATCCTAGTTTGGTAGTAAGAAACGCGGGATAACCTTTAGTTTATCCTATTATAACTGACTTATAGTAGTAGATAATTATTATAATATACCTACTAGCTACTATAAGATTATAATCCTATAGTATACTATTATAATACTAAATCATTGTAATCTCTAGACCTCGAGCCGGCTGCCTAGATCTAATATATATACTAGCTAGCCCTATCTCTAGAAAGTAGTTAATTTCTAGTAAATATTAACGTATAGCCTTAATATTCTATTTACCGTCCCGTAATAGCAACTACGACCCGCCTTTAGTACTCTTAACCTTCGCTAGCATTAAAGTAAGTCTATTCGATAGATAATTCTTAGGCCTATCTATAAATAATATACCCTACTTTATAAATATAATATTATCTATAACCTTCTATAGATTAATAGTAAAGTAGTCTATAGGATTAGTTATCTAGTAGAGTCTCTATAGTATCTCCGTTACCTCTACCTAAATATCCTAAGCTATTTTGCAAAAGCAGGCTATAATAATTAGGCGCCTATTAAGATAAAATATCTTCTTATCCTCTAACTAGTACGCATTTCTAGAGTTCCCTTTATTTATCCTAATATACTTACTATATACTAGTAAGCTAAGTATCTTACTTATTAGGCTATATATACTATCTACTAGATACCTTATTATATACTAAGAAAATTCTCCTAGTCTTTATTGGACTACTCGTCGCGCTATACTACTAGTAGTAACTTCTCTACCCTAAGTACGCGTACGAGTATACTATCCCTACTAATATATATAAGTAATTCCTTACATTACGTAACTGTTTATCTCTAGATTAATACCTAGAATAGCGAGAAAGTAAATTAACCTACTTATAATACTATATTACTATATATACTAAATATAAATAAGCTTAGCGACTTAAGTAGAGTAGCTAGCTAAGCTATTCTATCTTATCGTCTAGCCAATCTATAGTCAAATTACTAGCGCCTTCTAATTCTCCTTCTACTAGAAGAGTTCTCGTATATCCTTTATTATATCTATCTATAGCTATCTACGCGGCCTTTAGTAGGGTAGAGTACTATAATCTCTATCTTCACCCTTAAACTTACTCTCTATATCCTCGCCCTCCCTACTTAACTTATTACTACTCTCGCTATTAGCTACTTATCCTACTATTCTTGAAAGTTTTTAATCTACGCCTCCTTATTAGTAATAATACGGAGATAGTAGTATATAAATTTAATAATATAGCTTGCATATATTACTTAACTTTCTAGGTTCTATAGTTGTCCTAATAGCTACTAATCTACATCGTTCTACTACGTACTACAGAGCTATCGTTAAGTCTCCTATATAAGCGTTAATAGTCCTTTTACGCTTCTTTTAATTAGAAGTTCTATAAGCTCCGCGGCTAATTTTAGTTTAACCTCGCCCTAATCTAGTAGTCGAACCTAATATCCTAGATGCACTAGATTCTAACCCTTAAAGTACTCTAGCCAGCCTATCTACTTAAACTAGCCTATTTTATTAGTCTTTATAGCCTCTTCTAGTATCTATAGCTCCCTCTCTACATCTTCGCGAGTTTTTATATTCGGCGAGTCGCTACTAAATAAAGCTACTAGAATCTAGATTTTTAGTATTTTCCTTATTACCTAAACTAATAATAAAATATTTCTATAGCCCGCCCGCGCGAAAAAACGTCTATACTTTTATATCTTGAAAAAGAGTACTTTTATTACCTATCTACGCCTATTAGTATTCTTTTTTATAATATTTACGGATCTTAATACTACTTATAGTAATAAACTTATAAGTCCTATATTAATAACTATTTAACGGCGCACCTAATTCTTCTATTAGCTAAGTAGGCTATTTAGGAAGCTTAACTATACTTGGCTTAACCTAAGAAATATAAGAAAAGTACTATATAATATCTTTTCGCAGTACTATAGGCGTTAAGTACTCTTTTTATAGATACCTATTAAGACTAATAACCCCTATATAATACTACTTATAGACTAGTACTCTAAACTCTTCTAAGAAGTAGAATATTTTATTGTAATTATCTAGTAATACCTTTTCAAGTGCGCTACAGGCGTTGCGGCGGGTACTACTCTTACTCTATTACTACGGTATTAACGCTCAGCTATCCTACGTACTAAGTTCTATTATTAAGAAACTACCCTATTTCGTTAGCCTATAATCTCTACTATAATCGCTATATTATACTTAAACTTAGGGGATAAAGAGTTTAGATAGATATATACCTATTTCATATATAAAAGCTTTTACGTTTATATATAGATAGTAATAGGACAGGCGCCTTAAAATTAATAGGGGGGGCTATATACGCTCACTTAATTAAGTAATAGAATCTTAACGCGATACCTATTTTAGTGTAGGGAGCGCGTCCCCTATAGCCTTATATCGGCTAGGTTACCCTAAATCCTACGCTTATAGCGTAACCCTAACCAACTATAATACTTCTAGATATCGTTGAGATTAGGAGTAGAAGAGCCTACCTACTAGAACCTAACTTACTTTAGGACTATACTACTAGACTCCCTAGCTGTATATATACCTACTATAACTAATATATATATATATAGCTACTAGTAGGGAAGTTAAGAGTCTTTTCCTATTACGTAAAGCTTCTATATAATTCTATACTAATAATAAGTATAGTTACCTAGCTTATATTAGATTTTACTTCGAAATATATTATAAAGTAGTTAATTATTTATACTATCTAGGTAGGTGCAAGTAGGAGAAGAATATAGCTAGGGTAGATTATTAAGTAGCTCTTCTCTAGACCCTCTAGATAGTATATAAGCTAGATATCTATTAGCTATTTTATCGAATTTCTAGACTAGTATAGCTCTTTTACGTACCTTTTTTACCTTAGAGTTATGCTATTCTATTATACCCTTACTATACCTATCGCACCTTACGCTATTAATAGCTATATATAATACTTCCTACCTATTAATATATATACTTATTATAGCCCTTTAATATATACTGCGCCCTACCTAGATAAATTCGTGTATAGCTACTTGATTAAGTGCTCGCTAATCCCTATAGCTTCTTAGTAGGGGATTAGTAGCCCGCTTCTCTTCTACTAAGATAACTAAATTAACTACCTTACCTCTACGCCCTCCCTAACTAGACTCTTGCGCATAATTAATTATGCTATATAGCTTACTAATATAGAGTATACGTATAATACCTAGATAATTAACCCTAGTACCTAGTACTAATATAGTAATAATTAGCCTACCTATCTTAAGCTACTTAGTAATCTATAGTACTCGCCCTTTAGGATTAAGACTAGTATAGTAGTAGGGGTAACTAAGATTTAAAGCAACCTCCTTATATAGTTTCTTAGTATAGTAGTATATTATGCCTTTTAGACTAGTAAGTTAGCTCTACTACTATTAACTAATTTAGGTAGCCTTTTTTATAAGCTATCTGAATAGGTAGTACTATATAAGGTAGCGAATATTTAGGCGTACTATACTAGCTTAGATATACTATACTATTTATATAAGTATTACTTCTCCTAGTTTATACTCTAAGTAAGGGGGTTAGGTTACTATTAGTAGTAGGAATAGATAGGCTAGCGAGCGCAGGTTTCTTAATAACGATAGCTTCTCCCGGTAATTACTGCTAGTATAGGATAGGTAGTACTTATCTATAATAACTCTCTGCAGCCTCTTTTACTAAAGTAGCTACTATATATATTTTATAAAACCCTAGGAACTAGTATAATTAGCGCTTACTACTACTATAGTAGCTATATACTCTATACCTTTTACCTACTCTATATACTTAATACTAATAGCCTATAGTCGATCTTTTAGGCTATTTAATAGCTCCTAGAATAGAATTACAATAATAGTAACCCTAGGATCCTTAAGGTAAGTAGGAGTAAGGAAAAGTAGGCTCTTCCCTCTACCTATAGGTAGTACGACTACTAGTAGTAACTCCCTAGTAACTATAGCCTTTAGGGTAATCTTTTACTCCTCTAACTTATAGTATATGTTGCTTTAACCAAGTAATTTCTAGAGGGTAAGTTGAAGTTAAGTAGTAGAGCTTATTTCTAGTTCTAGCCTTATAATACTATACTTCTTAGGCTCCTAGGTATGCTAGTATGCCTTATTACTACCTAGGACTAGCCTAAGTACTCCTAAATCTATAGGCGCCTTAAGCGATAACTGAGGCTACTTCTTACCTACCTTATCCTAGGTTAGGTAAGGAGTATCTAATCTAGGCGTACTACTAGGTAGGTTAAGGAAACTATACTACTATAAGCTAAGCCGCTAGAAGAACTATATTAAATAGGCGCTTAGATTTTAGATAATATCTACTAATATACTATATAACTAGTTACTAATCTACTTAGTTCGGCCTACCTAGAGATTAAGGCTACCCTTAAGCTCTATCTCTAGTTTCTCTACTACCTCCTTACTAACTCCTTTATAGGTACTATAGGTAAATTCTTAGCTAATAAATTCTCGGCTAATAGTTGTAACTATATACTAGTATTTAAGGATTGTAAGCTAATAGCCTAACTATATACTTATTTCCCTCGCTATTACCTATATTAGCTAGTTAGTCTCCTAAGGCCCTTTACTATTAGACTAAATATAATTACTTCTTATTTAACTCTATACCTCGCCTAGTAGGTATTCTCTTAAGGGTAAGATATAGGTAAGGTATATAATAAAGAGCTGGCCAACTAGCTTAGGTAAAAAATAGGGTATAACCTTAGGCTTATCCTACTACAACTAGGTCTTACTATAGCGGACTATAAGTACTACCTACCTATCTATAATATAGATATTATAGTCCTATAGGAAGCTATTACGAAACTAAGTAGAGCTAATCTCTATACCTCTAGCTAGCTAGCTACTAGTTATATAGGTAAGAAAGAATAATTGCTCTAGGAAGCTATCTATTTCTTAGAGATATTAGCGTACTCCTTAGGGGTTCTAATAGTCGTTAATATATATCTTCTAGCCCTAGGGGCTATCTACTACCCGCTAGACGATCTATAGAAGGCCTTTATCTAACCTATTCTCTAGTCGACTAAGAAGAGAGTATTCTTAGGTAATATAGGATATATTATCTTCTAGGTTAATTAAGGATATCTAGAAGTAATTCTCCTAGTTAGGGACTATTATTAACTTCTCCTATAGTACTATCTTAGCTATTACTAGTATACTAGTAACTATTTCTTTAAAGTAGCTTATAATAATAGGCCGCCCCTAGAAGTAAAGGATACGATAATCCTTAGACTATTATATTATAGCCTCATTTACTATATTGAAGGTAATATACTTAGTATATACAAGTAGGCTAATAATAGTACTATAAGGGCTATAGGATCTATCTACTAAGTACTACTAGCGCTACTATTAAAAAAGGAGCTGTTCTTTTTTACCCTACTGCTTACACTAGGCTACTAGAAGGAGAATCTTAGCGGATAATACCCTAATATAATAGATAATGCCTACTAGTATATATAAGTAATCCTATACTAGCCGTAGGCGCTAGGTCTTAGGGTTAATACCTAAAACCGCTAGGAAATAGATTAGGCCGCTAGTAAAAGGATTATTTTTAATTTCCTAGAATATAAAAGTGCTAAAAAGTTCCTTAGCCCTTTATATTTAGGTTACTTTATTATTAAGGTATAAGGAATGTATAAGGGCTATAGCTAGCTCTTACTACTAGCCTACCTAAGGAAATAGGGCCTTTACGTTATATAGGGGATTATTACTAGCTAAGTTATCCTCTTCTTCCTCTACTAGCGCTATTATAACCTAGAGGTAGTAGTAGATAAATCGCTTAAGGTACTAAGTATAGTATTACTACGAGTCTTAGTTTTAGAGCCTTATAAGTAGCCTTATATCGATTTCGCTACTTTTTAGACTTTATAGCTAGCGCCTAGTCTCTAGCAATAAGGTTAAGAGGCTAGCTATATACTACTCGATAAGTAGCTCTATAACCTTTACTACCTAACTAAGTATTAGATTATTACGGTCTAGTAGGCGGCTTACCTAGCTAAGCTAAGCTAGATTTCGATTACTTAGGTGTTTTAGCTACCTATTTCGATTAAACCAGCCTATATTATCTAGATTTTTTACTAACCCCTTAGTAATTTTTAGCTCTTCCTCTTGCCTCTACTAAGTATCCTAAACTTTAGCTAGAATTAGGCTTACCTTATTCTTAGCTGAAGTAGCTCCTTACTATAGAGAGGTAGGCTTATTTATAGGATATAAGACTATAAAGTATCGCTAAAAGCCCCTAGTCTAGAAGAACGTTTATACCTTAACTTAGCTCTAATAATAGTTATTAGCTAGGCTATAGTACTAGCTATATTACTTATTATAGTGCTACTAATAGTAGGTTAGCTAGTACTAATAAAGCTATAGCCCTTTTCTTAATAGGTAAAGGTATTAAGCAGCTCTCTAAGAATTGGAATTAGTAGGCTATAAGGTATAGGTAAGGGTATTTCGTAAGGTAGTTTAAGAGGAAGCTAGTTAAATCCCCTTTATTCTTGGATTATATAGTAAGTCTTACGTAATAGTTAGTAGGTATTCTAGAGGTAGGTAGCCTAATTTCTTACTATACTATATTACGGTATACTATAACGCTATACTCTAGTAGGTAATAAAGTAGGTCTACTACCTAGTTTTAAAAAGCCTAGTCTACCTACTATATTAGTAGTATAGTACCTAGCGGCTCTAGCTTATAGTTAGGGAGTTACTAGCCTAGTATTATTAGGGGTTCTACTACTAGGTAGGTACTTAGGGGTATTATTATAGTAGGGTAGTAGTAGGGTAGTTATATAGGTGGCTACTATTATAGAGTATTTGGTTTTTTTAATTTTACTTATATAACGTTAACTTTAATTTTATAACGTTAACTTTAGTACATAACTTCAACGTACTGCATCTCTATAATAAGAGTAGCTATACAAAATCTAAGTAAAGATTTAGAATTATAGTAGCTTTCTCTATAAAATAGCCTCTTTAGATTATTTTATTATATCCTAGTTTAAAAGTTCACTAGCGCCATTCCTACTCTCTATTCCTACTTTAATTTTCTTCTTAGCGGCCCTAATATTAAGGGTCTAATTAGTACTAAGCGTCTATTTCTAGTAGGAATAGAGGTATCCTCTTAGTTAGATACTTTCTTATCCCCTTCTCCTTCCCTCTTATACTAACTACTTACCTACCTTCTTCATCTTCTCTATGCGCCTCTTCTCTATAGCTATAATATACTACTAAATAGGCTATTGTATTAGGCTTAACCTATCTTACCCTTCAACGTCCTTTATACTTATATCTAGGCTTAACCTATCTTACCCTTTAACGTCCTTTATACTTATATCTAGGCTTAACCTATCTTACCCTTTAACGTCCTTTATACTTACGTCTAGGCTTAATACTATCTTACTCTCTAACCTAACGTCTACTATACTGCGTCTAGCCTTAATATTATATTTCTCCTTATTACCCTCTATCTACTACCCTAATAACTATATAATCTAATAAAATTCCCCTAATAACTTATTACTCTCTACTATATCTAATACTTATTTTTTACTAAAATAATTAATTAATATCCTACTTAGTCCTATATTATTAATTCCTAATTCCTCTATCTATACTTTCTATTATTCTCCTATCTTACCGTACCTAATTATAATTCCTACTAATCCTATAATTAATACTCCCCTATACTAATAATCCTCGCCCTTAACCCTCTAATACCTACCTTTACTATTACGCTCCTATTAGTTGTAAATCTCTTATAGTACCCTACTACACGAAAAACAACCTAAATAATCCTTAAACCTAACCTCTTCTACTATTGTCTAAACTATCTACTTTACCTTACTACTCTCTACTCTCTAACGCTATCGTATATTATATCTACTCTATAGGTTGCCTACCCCTTCGTATATCCTATATCGGTTTATCTACTATACTAACTACCTACGCAACTACTCTAAATCTATAAACTCTTACTATTACTCCTATATTAATGTTTACTACGGGCCTCGCTGCTCCTATTACTACTACTTAAATACCTATCGTCTTTCTTCTTACTTACTTTCAACTACGTCTATCTCCTCGTAACTATCGTCTTCTACCTCCTTCTCTATCCTCTTTCTCTATCCTATCTCTCCCGTACTAGGTTTTCTTTCTCTCCTTCTCCTTCCTACCTCTCTTCTTGTAATACTTTAGCGATTCTCTAGGTTTTCGTTCTACTTAACTCTTCTATCTTTCTACTCTTTACTCTAACCCTCCTTATAATACCTAAGCGGTTCGGCTAGGTTCTTTCTCTACTCTAGATCTTTATAATACCTAAGTGGTTTAGGCTAGGTTTTCTTTCTCTCCCTTTTCTCCTACTTCTTCTCTTATAATACCTAAGTAGTTCGCTGGGTTTCTCTACTCTATTTATATCCTTCTTCTCCTATTCCCTATAATAACTAACTAGTTCTACGGGTTTATCTCTACTTATCTCTTTCTTCTATATAGTCTAAAAAATAAAATAAATAAAATAAAAGTAACTTCTATAACTCTTAGGAATAAAAGTTATAACTAAGCTTAATCTAACCTAACCTATTCTTCCTCTACTTAAATCCCTTTTAAATATCTCTAAAAATTACTACCTACGACCTCTATACTACTACTACGTGTATTGCGTATTATATTACACGGCTACTAAAATCTAACTTCTACCCCCTCTAGGGTGGAACTCCTAACCTAACTATCCTCCCTCTAGCCCTACTAACTAGTCTACGCCCTTTTTTCTATCCTTATAGGTCTCTCTTAGGTTCTATTACTAGTCTTTATAATACCTAAGTAGTTTAGCTAGCTTTCCTTACTTTTCTTTATTCCTATCTTAGCCCTACTTACTTTAATATAAACTAAAGTATAACTTAAATCGCTATAACTATCGCGTTACTAAATAATTCTCCTAAACCTACTCTCTATACTATAATCTAAGCTACTTTACGTACTCCTCTATACTCTCTCCTTTATACCTATACTTTTATATTACTTTAACTCTATCCCTGAACCCTATCGCTATAAACACTACTAGTATAACTACCTTTAGCTACTAATACTAATTGTTAACGTTCTAGCCTATTACCTAGTATAGTTTTAACTTACCTAGCACTACCTATAGCTATTAGTTATTATTACTCGTGATACCTTATTATAGTCCTACCTACTACCCCCTTTTTTTTCTCTTTACCCTTACTTTATTTCGCCCCCGTAATACCTTATTACGGCCCTACCTACTATCCCCTATTTCTTCTTTACTTTAATGTCGCTTCGCTCCTCTATTTTCCCTCCTACGGGCCTACTTACTACTCCTATATCCTTCTTCTACGAGCGAGGTTTAGGGTTAGGGTCTTCTTCTACTACCTCTACCTATAAGTATAAACCTACCCCTCCTCCTAAGTATATAAAAAGTAGTATATTAGACTTGCGTCTTACTAGCCTATCTTTACCTTTAGCCTAAGCTACTTACGAAGCCGCTCCTTATTACTACTATGTATAATTATAGCGCTCTATATCTACTACTCTAGCTATAGTATATACGCTAGTTACTAGAAGGTAAGTAGCGTAGCTACTACGCCCTAAAGTACCCTATTATACTAGTAAAGTATATATATCCTATGCGTCTTAAACGCACCCTATATACTTATTTCCTCCTACTTATTATAGATTGCCTGCAGCGCCTAGTAGTAGTTATATCGCGTATACTTTTCCTACTTCACGCGGTATATAAACCTAATCTTAGCTTCTATTAACTTAATCTGCGCCTTACTAGCCTTTAGGTAGTCTTTCTAACTATAACGCGCTAGGTTAGCCTAGGTAGCTATGTAGATAGCGTACGCGTTGCTCTAGCGCTAGAAGTACTACTCTAGCTGCTCTAGCTTATATAATACCTACTCTGTCCTTCGCCGCTACTAGATCTTAATTCTCTATACCTCTATAGTAATAGCTTGCTCGAGTACCCTACGCCCTTCTTCTACGTTGGCCGCCGTAGTCTTAGTCTCTATTTCTTCTACCTCTTCTAGCTCCTCTTCTATAGCCTATCGCTTAGTGCTACTAGGATATTACTCGTATAGATTATATCTAGACTCGCCTATTACGTACTACTATCTATCCTCCCTACTATCTATATACTTGTCTATTGAGATCTGTTAATACGACTAAGCTATAAGGAACTCCTTTACTACTAGCTCTATCTTATATCTAAGCGCCTTCTACGCCTACCCTTCTCTTCCTTCCTAGTACGCTCGCATGATAATAGACTTACTATCTAGGCTAGTTCGCCTAGCCTAGCTACTCTCCTATATATAGTAGTATAGTAGGATATATATCGCTACGTAGATTACTACCTAGACGCCTATAGCGTTGAGCCTAAGACCTAGTATATTTATAGCTATATAGAGCTTCTCTAAACCTAAGGTAAAGCGTTATACTATACGCGCCTTTTTATCCTCTATGTCTATATCGCGGTAGTACGTAGAGTACTATAGGAGTATTCCTAACTACTTAGTCTCCTTTATAGTTGGATAGTAGATAATAATCTGCGCCTCTAGTCTATACTATATTCTCTTTACTACTACTAGGTTTATAAGTACCTACTCTAGCGTGCTGTATATATACTCTAATACTTAATAGGTAATATTAGCTCGCGTAGTGCGCTTATTATAGTAGATAGCTACGTCTCGTATATTAAGCCTAGCGATCTATAAGAAAGTAGGCTATAGTATAGGTAGTAAAGTAGTAGTTAGATAGATGACCTACGTCCCCTTCTCTATTATCTCTATTATCTTAAGGACGTCTAGCCGCTAGTGCTACGTTAACTCTAGTAGTATATAGTACTCGTCTATTATAATGCGGTCTAGCTATTACAATATATACTTCTTATTAAGAAATATACTAAACGCCTTCGTGACTGCGCCCTTAGGAGTAACTAGTATAATACTAGCCTAGTATAGAGGTCTTCGTCTATCCTACTTAGTATAGGGGATCCTAAGCTTATTATAGCGATCCTATAGGTCGTCTTGTAGAGCGTTTAGTGGCGTAATTATAATTATAACGCTGCTTAGGGAGATAGAGGTAGGTAGTATAAAGAGTATACTCTTTCCTAACCCCGTAGCTATTACTACTAGTACGCGTAGCCGTCGCTATATAATAGCCTAAAGGGCTTCTTCCTACTTACTATAATACTTAGTATTAGATTACCTAGTAAGTCGCCTAAACTCTACCTTTAGATTAACTATTATAAGGGATAACTAACGCTAGAGTACCTATTTCTCTTACTAGGTAAGTATATCTACGCGGACGCCTAGGTATATGTAGCTGTCTTCCTAGGTAGAGGTAAACTCTAGCACGCGATACTAGTCTATGCTTACGCGCTAAAACTCTTACTACTTAGCTATAGTCTAGAAAGGCGACTCTTTTATAGAGTAACTATAGTTGCCCTCTTCTATCTAAAGGGTATATCCTAACTATAAGGCTCGTGTATTACTAGTCGTAGGCTCCTTATTCTAGTAGAGTACCTCGAGCTAGTCGCGTGCGGTTCTATCTCCTACTAACTCCTAGTAAATAGTAGGGTAGGCGTGTCTCTACGAGTAGGTGCCTAGGGTAGTGCATATATACTAGAACGTCTATTCGCGTAAGACGCGGCGTATATAGTCTATATCCTAGTACCTATTAGGATTAGCTGGTCTTGTTTTCGGACTATCGTCGCTACTATAATTATCTCTGTTGTCGCTATTATCGCTATTACTATCGTCCTCTTACTACTCCTCTAGCGCTAGCTCCTAGATAAAAGTAGTAGGGTAGGTAACCCTATTGTGTAGCATCTAGACGTTGTTGATAAATAGCTAGCCGAGCCTAAGGAAGTAGACTACTAGCTCGCCTACCTCGTGGGGAATGTAGTAATAGATAGTCTTAACGCGCTTACTGAAACTATAGCCCTTATAGTACGTAGTAGTAAATGATACTAGGCCCCCTTCTACGAATACCCTACGATACCTAATCCCTTCTACACTATTCTTATACTATATAGAGGTAATCTCTGTTCTACGAGTAGGCGCGCTAGCTAAGAGATATATAAGTATAAAGAGGCTCTCTTTAAACTAGCGCACGCCCTTTATATACTAGGCTACGGCATTATCGTACTATACTATTTACTCTAGCTATTGCGTACTATCTATCCTATGGATGAACCTCTCTTAAAGGGGAGCCTCTACTAATACCTAGTCTAGTAGCCAGTCCTACTACTAGTCTAGCTTATTGTTAGGGTACTTTAGAAAGCTCTAGCCTATTGCTAGCTCGGCTAGCTAATCGACGAGTTTGTCTATAGATAGTGCTAGAAGGGGGGCTATCCTAGGCCGCACGCTATTAGTCTTGTCTAGATCTAGGAGTAGTATATCCTTAAGTAGCTGTAGCTGTGCTATCTTATAGAGGCCTTTAATTATCGACTAGAGATCTGCGAGTAAGAAGCTCTACTTATTAATAAGAAGATAGTCTTAGTCCTATAATATAATACCTAGAGTATTTTATCTTTAAGCCTAGGCTCTAGCTAGCGTACGTAAGTGTAGTATTTAATTTATAGGGCTAAGCGTACCCTTGAAGTTAGATAGCGTTATAAACCGCTCTACTATGTCCTGTACTAGTTTATAGGCCGTAGGCGCTATATTAGGGTTACGCTAAAGTGCTGCGTCCTATTTACAACGTATATTATATATAACGAGCGCTTTAGACGTAGTGATAAGAGCGGATAACGTAGGCGAGAAATCGTGCGCTAGAACCTACCTACTACTATAATAGTTAGGCTTAAGGCTAAGAATAGCTACGCCGCTAAGTAGTCTACTCTTATACTTATCGCCTAGTAGGGTATAGTTAAGTAAGGCGATCTAGAGATGTAGGTATTACTCTTCTAGCCTCTTCTTCTTACCTAAGTTGTCTAAGCGCGCGATTTATTAGAGTAACTATAGAAGCGCGTCTTATTTACTAGTAAGCTTATATAGCGGCCGCTCGGCTTAGTCGTGTGTGTACTATAGGTAGTAAAGGATGCTTACTAGCTTTTAGCTATACTTCTTAACTGTGCGGACCCGATATCTTGAGTAGAAGGGTTGCTCGTTTAACTCTCTGCTAGCCTCGTGCTACTCGATAATCTCTAGCGTAAGCCTACTAACTATATCTACCTAATAGTTGCTAAACGCTTTCTATATTAGCCTCTATATGGCTTTATAAGTATCGCCTAAGCCTCTATTGTCTACTATCTCTTCCTTTTCACCCTTCCTATCTATATCCCTGCTAGTAGGCTCTCTAGCGCGTAGGAGGGTAGCCTTTAGGACGCCTTTAAGGTAAGGGACCTATTTAGTTAGCTTAAGCTATAGATTAGCTTATATATAGACGCTATCTTAGATTGTCTCTTATACTACTACTACTTCCCGCTCCTCTCGCTAATACTACTAATCTACCTTAATTCTCTGCAAGAGGTTATCTATATTAGTTTTACTAGTACTAGTCTTAACTATAATATAGGTAGGCTAACCTACGGCTTAAAATAGGCGCTAATAGGGCTAGCGGTCTTACTATATCTAGTTACTTAAATGCTTACTCTTTAGTCTTATATTACTACTATATTTCTACTAATTTACCTAGCTATACTTATCCCTATAGTGTTTCTAGATACCCTATAGTAAGAGGTAGGTATACTAATATCTTTCTAACTAGTATACTAATCTAGTTCTATAATACTTTAGAAAGGAGATAGGCTCCTTCGCTAGTTTTAGAATGTGTACGTCTTTTAGGTCCTACGCTAGGTTAGGTAATACGTCCGTTATAGCTATAACTTCTTTATATATAGTAATAGGTACCTTAGGGTAGTGCGCTTTAATATGCGTATAGACCTGTGTAGGTAGTACTACGGTTGCGTATAGTCTATAGATAATAACTTGAAGTTTAGGTAGGTATTTAAATAGCTATATAAATATTTCTATATTGCTTAGTTAAAGAGACGCGTATCTAAGGCTAGTTTCTAATAGACGTTAGTTTTTTTATTTAGGAAACTTAGTTTACTAGTTGCTAGGCTACGCGTACTATATACTTCCTATTATAGAATGTAGGCTAATCTCTAACTAGACTATCTCTTAAGTTAGGGGCTTATCCCTAATATATACTATCTACTAGCGCCTACCCTCTACTATTATTATACAAGTATATCGTAATTTTTATCTAGTTTATATTAGGTTTCTATTCTTAACGAGGCTATAGAGTAGTTTAATAGTAGACCTTATAGTTTCTCTACTACTAGCGACGATAGAGTTAGTAACGCCTATAGATATGACCTGCCTAACGAAGACTACTAGAAGCTTTTTTTCCGCTAGGCTATAGTATCTAGCTTATAGCGAGACACCCTGTTCTACCCCTATAGTGCTGGCTAGTTGATTCCTAACGACTCTAGCGTCTGTAAGCCCGTCTTTATCGCCTACTCCGTCCTGTCTACTATCTAGTTGTTAAGGGAGACGCTAGCTAGCGATTTACTACCTATAGACGGGTGGGAGAAGCTAGTCGGCGCCGTACGAGACCTAGCTAACGAATCGAGTGCAGCTTCCTAGGAAGAACCTCCTTCAGCGTAAAGGCCTCGCGACTCCCTACTACTATCTATAAAACGCCCTACCCTATCTATACTACCCTTATTGTTAAAACGGCAGCGTATTAGTATAGAGTTACCTAGCCTAGCTTCCTCCTTACTCTTAGAGCGTAGCCCGTCCGAAGACCTCGCCTAGGAAAAGCCCGCTTAGGTTATTGTTACTATTACTAATAATAACTATCGCGTAGAGTAGGCTCGTGATTAGAAAATAAAGGCTATCTAGTAGAAGAAAAAGTATAATCTTAGTCTTAAAGAGCTACTAGAGAAGGCGCCCTATAAAGAGCTAGGCGCCTACGCTTCTATATTATAGTAGGATGAAGTCTCTATTACTTAGATTATTAAGTAGCTAGTAAAATAAGATAAGGACTTTTATAACTCCCTTCTAAGTCCTTATACTATAGCTTATACTATACTTAATAAGGCGCGCGCTATTAGTAACCCTACTTCCTAAGACGTAGCTATAGCTTTTTTTTAGAGTTAGTAGTAGCACGGAACGCCCTTCGCTACTTAGGAGTCTTAAGGAAGTCGCCCGCTTACCTCTACGCGTAATCGCTTACGGTAATCGTAGAGTATACTCTCTAATATATACTAGAACGTTCTCTCTACCGCCTAGGACTTATATAACTACTATAAATAGGAACTAGACGTAATCTATATTAAGTATTACTAGGCTATAGTATTCCTTAGCTAGGCGTATACTAATAAGTTGGATTAAATTAGAATAGAAGATATAGTAGTAAGTAACGATACTATATATAACCGCTACGGAAAGGGTAAGGTTAGTATAGAGGTAATTGAGGTACTACTACCCTTAGTCTCTTCTACTCTAACCCTAGCGGAGAGGAAGAGGTTTAAGAAGCGCTTAAGCTAAGTAGGGCGATAGTATAAAGTAGTAAAAGTACTAGGCTAGGGGGTTCTATACCTAATACTCTATAACGCTATCTTAACTAACTAGGTAGAGAATAATATTCGTCTTAGCGCGTAGTATATTTAGCTTAAGTTAGTAGTAAAGGTAAATCCTATAGTATATAGTATAAGTAGAGCCCTAGATGCGTAGCTAGGCTTAGAGGCTATTGCAGGTAGCTTGATTAGCGAGAAGGAGATACTTACTATTAAGGTAAACGAGCTAGAACCTTAAACCTAGGTAGAAGAGGTAGAGGATAGCGAGGCTAGTAGTAATAGTGAGGACGAGCTATAATCTCCGTAGCTATAGGTAGTATTAAATAGTCCTGCGACTACTCGACTATTACGCTAGCTTACCTTACTTAAGTTATATAAGCCTCTTTTAGAAATAGTATAGTTATAGTATAGTTAATTGCAATACTTTATACCTACGCTCTTCGTGTTCATAGTAATGCGCTCTATTATAAAGTTAGATACGTAGCCTATTAGGAGCTAGTAGGAGACCTAATAGGCTCCTAATAGCTAGGTTAGCTATTAGCCTTTCCTTTAAGCTTAGTTGTATAAGTAGTCTCCTTATGCGCGCTAAAGATTATAGTATAATAGCTATCGTTACCTCTTATTCCTTACTACGTTATAGTTAGATGCAATTGTAGCTAAGTTTGCGCTATATAGTAGGTAGAGGTTATAGTACCCTACCTACTATATTCAGTATAGCGCTAATTAATCAGCGACTCGTACGCGCTAAAGATTATAGTACTAATGCCCTAAAAGTATTTAATAGTAAGCCTTATTTAGAATTTAGTTTATAGTAGTTACTAGTAAAACTAGCTTCCCCCTTAGATACAATTGTAACTAAGTTTATACTATATAGTAGAGAGGGATTATAGTACCCTACCTTCTATATTCAGTATAGCGTCGATTCACTAGCGACTCGTGCGCGCTAAAGGTTGTAGTATAAGTGCGAGTCGTTTACTTTCCTTTACCTAGTAATGTCGATAGTATATTAGTGCTAGTTTCGCTAGTGACTATACTAGTTAGTCCTTATCGATACGCATACCCTAACGTCTAAGAACGCTAATACCTAAACTTTACGCACATTTTATACTTTTAAACCTACTTGTATCTTTACTAAAATAGAGAGTATTTTTACTATATATATCCTATATAACTTATTAAGGTTATATTATTTTTAGAGTATAGTAATAGTAAACTAATATACTCTAAAAAAGCGAACCTAGACACTCGACTATCTATACTTACGCTAAATTTTTAGGTGTAAAAGCGGACTAGGACACTATCTTAGTTCGTATAATTATTATAGGTAAACGAGCTAGAACCTCGAACCTAGGTAGAAGAGGTAGAGGATAGTAAGGCTAGTAGTAATAGCGAGGATAAGCTATAATCTCTATAACTATAAGTAGTATTAAATAGTCCTATAACTACTTAACTATTATGCTAGCTTACCTTACTTAAGTTATATAAGCCTCTTTTAGAAATAGTATAGTTATAGTATAGTTAATTATAATACTTTATGCCTACGCTCTTTATATTTATAGTAATGTACTCTATTATAAAGTTAGATATATAGCCTATTAGGAGCTAGTAGGAGACCTAATAGGCTCCTAATAGCTAGGTTAGCTATTAGCCTTTCCTTTAAGCTTAGTTGTATAAGTAGTCTCCTCGTACGCGCTAAAAATTATAGTATAATAGCTATTATTACCTTTTATTCCTCGCTACGTTATAGTTAGATATAATTGCAGCTAAGTTTACGCTATATAGTAGGTAGGGGTTATAGTACCCTACCTACTATATTTAGTATAGCGCCGATTAATTAGTAACTCGTGCGCGCTAAAGATTATAGTACTAATACCCTAAAAGTATTTAATAGTAAGCCTTATTTAGAATTTAGTTTATAGTAGTTACTAGTAAAACCAGCTTCCCCCTTAGATATAATTGCAACTAAGTTTATACTATATAGTAGGGAGGGATTATAGTACCCTACCTTCTATATTTAGTATAGCGTCGATTTACTAGTAACTTATGCGCGCTAAAGGTTATAGTATAAGTATAAGTCGTTTACTTTCCTTTACCTAGCGATATTAATAGTATATTAGTACTAGTTTTACTAGTAACTATACTAGTTAGTCCTTATTAATACGTATACCCTAATATCTAAGAATACTAATACCTAAACTTTACGTATATTTTATACTTTTAAACCTACTTGCATCTTTACTAAAATAGAGAGTATTTTTACTATATATATCCTATATAACTTATTAAGGTTGTATTATTTTTAGAGTATAGTAATAGTAAACTAATATACTCTAAAAAAGCGAACCTAGATACTTAACTATCTATACTTACGCTAAATTTTTAGGTGTAAAAGTGGACTAGGATACTATCTTAGTTCGTATAATTATTATAGGAGTATAGTCTATAATTATAAACTCTATAGACTAAAAATCAACTATACTAGGTTAGGAAATATACCTAAAATTAATAAAAACGTCTACCTAGACTACCTCTAGTAAGAGAGCTCTACTAGAATAACCTATAATCTTACCTATACCTAAATAGGTACTCTACTAGTATATTTAGTATAGAAGTACTTTACTTAAAATAGATACTACTTTATTATATATAAGCTCCCGCGTATAACTTAACTTAAAAAAACGTACCCCGCGAATATAGTTAACTACTCCTATAATACTCTCTATTAAGTAATACCTATTATATAGAACTATTATACTAATACGTACTCTCGCGTTAATTATAACTTAATATAATTAAGTAAGTAGATTTACTAAATCTATAGCTATAAGTAGGAGAAGTATAATCTTATTCTCCTAAGTATATTTATTATTATATCTCTCGATAATTATAATTCTTAAGAGATAAGTAGATCTTCTAAAGAATATTAGCTCCCCTAACTAATAAGCCTTATCTTCTTACTTACTAATATATATCTATATTATAAGTTATCTACTTACTTCTATTATAAGAATTTACCTTAAGGTAAGAGAGGGGTATACTATATATACCTACGTTATATTATCCTATAACTTAATAGTACTAATGCGCGTAAGTACTAATAACCCTTTAGGATTAGATTATTCTTAATAATATACTCGTTAACTACTCTATCCTACTTAGAATATACTCTATACGTAACTACCTATTATATACTTATAGTACTAGTAAAAGTTATATACTATTATATTATACCTATAGTATACTAAGAAATAGTAATATTTAAATATTTTAGTAAAAGGAATCCTAGGTTTTTTAAAATATTATTATTTCTTAGCGAAACTCTAGCTACCTTAGATTATCTATCCTCCGTCCCCGCTAGCTATACTATAACTATAATTACTTTTAATTTATCTCTTAATATAACTTATAAGTAGGATAATATTATACTATAAATATATAATCTTAAATAAATTCTTCTATATTTATAATAATTAATCTCGCCTAAGGTTAGGGTTAGTAATCCTTTAGTTAGACTCTTAGTTAGGGTTAGTATTTATATATAGAATATATTCTCGTCTAGTATTAGATCTATATAACTTCTAAGTAGTAGTTAGTATTTAGGTTAGTTACTCTTTAACTAGTAGTTAGGGTTAGTATTAGATTTATCTAAATATAGTCTTAGTTAGAGTTAAAGTTAGTCCTTATTCTCTTAAGTAATAGTTTTATATATAGAATATACCTTCGTTAGGGTAATATTAAACTATCTTTATCTAAGTATAGGTTAAGGTAAGAGTTTATCTAATAGCTATATAGTTACTATAATTTCTCTAAAATACACCTTCGCCTAGGAAATTAGTATATATCTTACTCTAAGTAGGGTAAGCTAGAGAGAGAAGAAGATAGAGGGGCTATACACTACGCTCCCTACTATAAGAACTATCTACCTAGAATTAGTATCCCTTATAATATACTACTATTAAAACCTCTATTAATATACTCTCTATATATAGAGAGATAATAGTAAAATAACCCTATAAATTTATACTATATATATATTATATATTAGTCCCTACCTATATTACTAATATACCCTCTATAGTAGCGAGGATAGAAGAGTACCTTATATTACTTACTAATATAACTACCGCATAATACGTCTATACTAACGATATACCCTCTAAGTAGTATATATATACTATTCTTATACTAAGAATATACTCTATCGAGATAACTATACTATCCTTATTCTCCTAAGGTATTAAAGATATTTACTTATTACCTACTAATATATCTAGTACTAGATATATATCCTCTTAATATATCCTTAGAGTCGAGTATATATATACTATCCTTATTCTCCTAAAGTAATACTAAAAAGTATCTAGTATAGAGGAAGAAAATACTTAAGTATTACTACCCCTTAAAAAAGTCCTATAAATATAGTTATATACTTATATACTTATTATAGTATTTAATACTACCTACTTAGGTAAGATAATAGAATAGTCTTAATAATAAAGATATATCTATTATATTCGTTAAGTACTTTAAAGAGTAATATTCTTACTTTAATCTCTAATTAACCCTAATAAGTATAGAAGGGGGGTATACTACCTATCTCTCTATAACTTACTAGTACTTATAAGTTATAAGCGCTAATAGCCTTTTAGGATTAGTAATCTCTTAATAACCTACCTATTAACTACTACCTCCTCTTATTAATAGCCTCTTAGTATAACTACCTATTATATACTTACGCTACTAGTAAAAGTTATATACTACTCCTTAGCTATACTAAGAAATAGTAACATTTAAATATTTTAGTAAAAGGAATCCTAAGTTTTTTAAAATATTTATATTTCTTAGTAACGCTATATAATCTCGGATTTTTTAATCCTCTATCCCTGCTAGTATAACCTATACTTACTAATACTCTTAATCTACTCTCCTAATATATAGTTATAAGTGGAATCTCTAAATATAATCTTACCTAGCCTCCTAGTGCGTATACCTCTCCTAAGTACGTTGTATACCCTTATAACTAAAGTATTATAATATAACTAATAAGTAGATAAACTTAATATAATCTCGCCTAGCCTTATAGTATATATATCTCTCCTCTTATAGTATATAGTAACTATTATTAAAAAATATTATTATTTTATTATTCTCTATAATTATAATTATACCTACCTAACTATAATACTTTACTTCTATTAAAAAAGTAGATATCTCTAATACTATCTATACTACCTAACGTACCTACTTAGTCTTACACTTTAAATAATACCCTAATTAATAGGTATATAATACTATAATATATATAAAAAGTATAGTTATACTCTCTCCCCCTACTAAGATACTTACAACGTCCTATAAGAAGATAAAATAACTCTCCTACTATATTAAAAAAGAATTCGATATTAAGAAGAGCCTCTATAAACTATATATATACTAATTTAAAATTCTCTATAGAGAGAATCGAAATAGTAATAGGTGTTATTATTCCTAGAACGTCTACCTTTATAATAAAATAAGGCTATAAACTATACTCTAGTATATAACCCTTAATATAATAACTATTTATACTATAATAATACTTATACTATAGTAGAGTACGCCTACTCTCTCGAGTAAAATACTATGTGAATTTATACTTAGATACTTTATACGTTACCGAAATACAATACTATACTAATACTACTTTATTATTAAATAATATATAAAAAGAAAATAAAGCTTTATTATCCTAACCTTTAATATATCTCCTAATAAATTCTTATCCTACCTTAAAATAATCCTATATCTTTACCTACTTTCTACCTAGAAGCTTACGTAACTATAACTAAATAAACGTAAGTAATATCTTATACTAACTATAGTATATTATTCTAATACTCTATAGTCCTCTACTATACTATCTATTCCTAGACTACTTATATTTAAACCCTCTATATTAAGAGGTAACTTCTTATATAAAGATATCTCTATCCCTACCGAAGAAGAGAGGAGAGACTTAGTAAGTAGGGCTCCCTACTATATCCCTAGCGTTACCCCTTATAAATAGTAAGATTCTATTATCCTCGTTAACTACTCTATTTACCTATAAATATACCTAATAAGTAGGAAAGGCTATATACTATATATCTCTCTCGTCTATTATCCTATAACTTATATTATTAATGCGCGTAAGTACTAATAACCCTTTAGGATTAGATTATTCTTAATAATATACTCGTTAACTACTGCGTCCTCCTATCTATATACCCTGTACATAACTACTTATTATATACTTACGTTATTAGTAAAATTATATACTATCTTATTATAAATACTAAGAAATAGTAATATTTAAATATTTTAGTAAAAGGAATCCTAGAATTTTCAAAATATTATCGTTCCTTAGTAGTTACACCTAACTTCGGATTAAATATCCTCTACTTCTAGTATAGCTACGCCCGTAACTACTATATAATCTTAGGCTCGGTTTTTTCTTCTACTAATGCTAAGACCCGTTTCTCTATATATAGAATATAACTTATAAGTAGATTAAGTAAATATAATAGAGAGACTATAGTAAATATAACTTTAAGTAGTAGTTAGAATCTTAGTTAGGGTTAGAGTATCTATAGGTAAATCCTCTTATTATCTTTATATATATAATATAATCTCGCCTAGGAAATCTATATAATACCCCTCCGAGTGTACTTTTAGAGTATAATAGTAATCTTGTCTCTATTCTATCTACTTAATCCTATAAAGTAACTCTATCCCTACTAACTAATACTCCGAATATATTCTCCTAAGTAGATAAATTAAAGAGTCGTTTATATCCTAAATAGATTAACTTAATATACCTTTAACTAGGGTATCTATATATATAGAATAGAACTTCAAGTATATTAAATAAATATATTCTCGCCTAGCCTTAGAGTACGTAATATCTCTCCTCTTAACTAATTTAAAGAACTATATACTAGAGATTTCCTCTATATATACCTATATACTCTTAATATATAGCTATATATTACGTGAATATCCTACCTACTTTACTTAACGTAGTATTAGCTATAAGTAGTAGTAATATCTCCTCTCGCCTATCCCTCTATAACTCTATCGTGCTAGCTATAGGTACGCCCTATACCTTATCTCTTAATTAACTACTACTAGTATACTCTAAAAGTACTATCCGCCCTACTATTATATCTTACTAGTATAAGCTCTATACTCTATCTAAGAGAGTATTATAATCTCGCCTTTAATTACTTATTCTACCTTATCCCTAATAAATAACTATATTATAAATAATAAGGATAATATTTAATATTATCCTTAGTAGGCGGGGCTCTCCTAACTATTAAGCCCTATATTATTACTTACTAATTTACCCTATTCAAGAAGATAAGTAGATCTTTAAAAGAATCGTAGGCCCCCCTAATATATACCCGTAGTATACTAACGAATACTAAGATACTATCCTACTTATTAACTACTTCCTCTAGATCTATTCTTATATTAATCTAATTAATACTTCTAAGTCGAGAGTGTATATAGTAAGTACTACCTCTATTTATCTTTACTAGCTTCAATTAGTATAAGTACTAATAGCCCTTTAGGATTAGTTATATCTATAATATATTAGCTAAACCTACCTATTACCTACTTATATCTTCTTAGAATCCTCTCTTAGGTAGGAGCCCTACTCCCTCTACTTATATTATTAGTAAAATTATATACTATTATATTACTACGTACTAAGAAATAGTAATATTTAAATATTTTAGTAAAAGGAATCCTAGGTTTTAAAAAATATTTAACTTTCTTAGCACCTAGGTTATCCCGTGTTCGCCCTATCCCTCCTATCTCGAGCCGCTCCCCGTAATTCTACTACTTACTAATACTTAGAATATAATCTCGCCTACCCTTATAGTGCGCATGTCTCTCCTAAGTAAAGTATTTATATATATAATATAATCTCGACTAGGTAATATATACGATATTCCTCCGAGTATAGTCTATATACTAATAATACACCCTTAAGTAGGAACTAATATATACGAGTCTACTACCCTCGCTAATATACTACTTACTTATAATACTTCCTTAAATCTATATACTATTATATAATAACTAATATAACTCTATCTATCTACTACTATCCTATCTTATTTATATAGATATATTAAAAATTATATAGTATAGTATTAAGAATACTATATAAATATAGTTTATAATAATTAAATAAAGGGCTATATACGTATACTATATCTATAACTAACCCTACTAGAGTTAATATATATCTTCTTTTCTAGTTCGCTAACTACTTCTCTTAATATCCCTAAAAGTCGTATATTATTACTTTACTTAGATAAACTACTATAATAACTTTATTTCTACCCTATTAAATAGGTAGAGTAGTATTAATTTACTCTATCGCGTATTTACCTATAACTTTCGACTATAGGTATAGTAATATTATATCTACTTTAGTTTAAGCTCTACTAACCCTTTCTACTCTTATTACTAGATAACTCTATAATACGCCTCTACTTTCTTAATATACCCTCCTATATATTAGAGCGCCTACTAACGCGCTTCTAGTTACTAGTATTATTACTAGTATAATACTTACTCCTACTAGAATAAGATGTATCTATAGAATATATCTTTGTATTAGAAATAATAAAAGATCTAAGACTATCCCTACTCTCCTCGCCTTTACTATAAGTCTCTACTAACTAAGCTCTACCCTAGGGTTTAGATTTACCTAGAATTATACTTTAGTATATATACTTATTTATCTCTAAAAATACCTACTAGCTTCTACTTGAAAAAAACGTAACCTAATTAGGTCTTCTCTATATTAGCTACTAACTTTACTTATAATAGCCTACCCTACTATAATAAAGCTATAGTAATAATATATATAAGTTATAAGAAGATAAGTAGATCTTCTAAAAGACGCGGGCCTCCCTAGTATATACCCTCTATATAATTATTAATGCTAAGACTCTATTATCGTCGTTACCTACTTACTTTACCTATAAAGATATACTAAGTATAGAGAGGATAGTACACGGAGTATACCTACGCTATATTATCCTATAACTTATCGTACGTATAGGTTATAAGTACTAAAGCCCCTCTAGGTTTAGAATATTCTTAATAACCTACCTATTAACTACTATCTTCTTCTTAGAAAATACCTCTTAGCTACTACCCTATAGCTAATACTTACGCTAAGTATTAAAAGTTATATACTACCCTTGTATACCTATAGCGTACTAAGAAATAGTAACATTTAAATATTTTAGTAAAAGGAATCCTAGGTTTTTTAAAATATTATCGTTCCTTAGTAGTTCCTAGCTATACTATTACTACCCTCGTAACCTAAGTATATAACGTTATTTTTTTATCCTACTAATACTAAGACCTACTCTTCTATACTACTCTATAGTTAGAGTCTCTTAGTTAGAATCTTAGTTAGGGTTAGCCTTTATATACTAATAATATAATCTCGCTAGAGAATACGTATACTATCTTTATCCAAGAAATTATAAAGAGAGATAAGTAGAATTATAGAATATAACTTATAAGTGCGGAAAGAGTTAGTTCTTCCCTATTATTCTTATAGTTATAATCTTAGTTAGTTCTTCTAACTAGAACTTTTACCTATAGAATATAATCTTAAATAAATTCTTCTATATAATATAATTACTGAATATAACTAATAAGTAGATAAACTAAATATAATCTCGCCTAGAGAATACCTACCCTATCTCCCTAAGGTAGACCTTATAGTTATACTATATCTTAATTATTATCTTACTACTATAATTATATAATCTCTAAGGTTAAGTATAATAGTTATTACTATTTACTTATAATTAAATATTAAGTTCACTTATTTTACTAAAAGTCTTCCTAAATCTATACACTTATTATAATATATATATTTAAATAAATAAATATTAAGATTACGCCTATAAATTCTAACTTAGTAGAATCTAATACTATACTAGCTAATATAATATAGCTAAGTACTAAGAATATAAATAATAACGTTATAAAGATACTATCCTAGAAACCTACCTATAAAGAAATATACTCTAATATATAGGGAAGGCTATAATATATATCCCTATTAGTACTTACGTAATAGTAAAGAATATAGCCCTACCTAGCTTCTCTTTAGAATAATTATAAAGAGGGCTTAACGCTAATAACTCTAGCGTTATTCAATACTACTTATAACGTTACTCTAGTATACCCTACGCGGAAATATTACTTACTAACTTCCTACCTACCTACCTATAGGAAATACCTAGTACTATCTAGCCGTACTATACCTAATAAAGAAATACCTTATCTAGAAGAGGAATACTCCTTAAGAGTACTATTCTTATAGTAAAAATAGGTAAACCCTCTATATAATATATACTCTTATAGTTATATAAACTCCGTGTATAGGTACTCTATATACGTTACTACCTCTAGGTAGTAACTACTAGTATCTCTAGAGGTTACTATAGGAAGGGAACCCCCCCTCTATGTACTAGTAACTACTAAGACTCTATCCTCTCTATTACCTACTCTCTTCTACTAGAAGAATATACTCTAATAGGTAGGAAGGCTGTAATATATATCCCTCTAGTCTATTATCCTCTAACTTATATTATTAATACGTATAAGTACTAAAGCCCCTTCGGGTTTAGTAGTCTCTTAATAACCTACTCGTTAACTACTTCCTCCTCTTAGATTTACCTACCTAGTAGTCCTACTTAGACTATAGCTTACGTTATTAGTAAAAGTTATATACTTATTCTTACCTTTACTAAGAAATAGTAATATTTAAATATTTTAGTAAAAGGAATCCTAAGTTTTCTAAAATATTTACGTTTCTTAGTAGTTATACCTAATTATTAGATTAATTATCCTCCGCCCCTACTTAAGTATCTATATTATAACTATACCCCTTACTTAGTTCTCCCTTACTACTTTTATTACTTAATATAACTCCTAAGTAAATTAACTAAATCTATAGAAGATAAGTAGATTATTTAAAGAGTTATTTATATCCTAAGTATATAAACTTAATATAACCTTAAGTAGTAGTTAGTATTCGGGTTAGAGTATTTATATATAGAATATAATCTCGCCTACATTTATAATGCGTATATCTCTCCTCTTATACTATATATTCAATATTCTTATTTTATTCTCTATTATAAAATAACCTTTACTTTAAGTAGTAAATTATATATTATTAAGTAGTAAATTATATATTATTAAGTAGTAAATTATATATTATTAAGTAGTAAATTATATATTATTAAGTAGTAAATTATATATTATTAAGTAGTAAATTATATATTATTAAGTAGTAAATTATATATTATTAATATAACTAGTACTTCTACCTTATAAAAGATATCTTTATAATATAATAGCCTACTACAATTAGTTATAGTAGTATATACTATTAGTATTCTTATATACACCTTCCTATCTACTCTATAGGAAAGTTTAATACCTAATCGTAGTTATCTACTATAGCCTCTATGCCTAGTACAACTAAAACCTACTTAAGTTAAGAGGAATACTATACTATAAATTAACGCTCTATAGTATTAAATAGAGATATAATACTACTAAAATAGCTATTACCTTTATAGGAGAGATAAACCTCTACTACCTAATACTAGGGATACGCCTATAAAATAGTTCGTCCTACTCTATAAAGTATGCGCTCTAACGTAAACTAAGCTAGGAAGGCTATTATCCTACCTTCTAATAACGCCTATCCGATATATATCTCTCTATCGCTACTCCTATTATAATAAATAAGGCTACCTTATCCTACCTAAGGTTACCTATAAACTTTACTATCTACTATAGAGTATATATATATACCTTACCTACTTAGTAATAGTAAGAGTACTAGTACTATAAATATCCCTAGTCTCTATATCTTAGTCGTAACTCTACTACTTTAGCTAAGTTTCCTACTTACTATAATTACTAATTATACCTTCCTAAGTAGATTTATTATTATATCTCTTAATAATTACAATCCTTAATAGATAAATAGATTAAATAAAAGAATATTAGCTTCCCTAACTAATAAACCCTCTGTATACTTATAACTACTAAGACTATACGTCGCCTACTTACCTTACCTATAAAGGTAATATACTCTCTATATTATAAGTTACCTATAAAGATAATATACCCTCTAAGTATAGTAGGATAAGAGTATACTATATATCCCTCTTATCCGTTATCCTATAACTATCCGTGCATAACTAGCGTAAGTACTAATAACCCTTTAGGATTAGAATATTCTTAATAATATACTCGTTAACTACTACTTCTATCCTTAGATTATATACTATACGGTTGCCCTACTCCCTAGCTTACGTTATTAGTAAAATAATGTACTATACCTTAGCGTACTAAGAAATAGCAACATTTAAATATTTTAGTAAAAGGAATCCTAAGTTTTCTAAAATGTTGTCGTTCCTTAGTAGTTACTAGCTATACTAGATATTATATCCTCCTACTCTACCCCCGTAGTCCTACTACTTACTAATATATATAGTATATAACTTACGAGTAGAATAATAGTATATAACTTATAAGTAGAATAATAGAATATAACTTATAAGTAGAATAATAGAATATAACTTTAAATACTATTAATATAATCTCTCTCCTCTTATAAGTAAAATTTCTTAATATAACCTCTTAAGTAACTCCTCTACTACTAAACGCTAATATTTATATAAGATAAACTATATAATATTATTTTACTATTATATATAATATACAATAATTCTTATATATATATATTATAATACTAATACTAAAAAGGTCTATATACTTAAAGAGGCTTCTCTTTATAATATACCTCTACCTATACTTATAAAAACTTATTCTTCTCCTCCTAAGCTCTTATACTATAAAAGGTAAAAACCCTCTTATTACTACTATTAATATTATCTCCTATAAAATATCTATAGAACGCTAATAATTTATTCTAAATAAAAACTAAATATTATAATACTATAAACTACTCTCGCTTAGTAACTATTTTATTACTATATAACTTAGTTAAAATAATTTTACCTTAAAAAAAAACATACTTATTATACTAAATAGTTCCTATATATTCTAGAGATAGTTTACATTTAAACGAGAATAGTCTACTAAATATACTATAGGTACTACGTTCTATCCGTCGCTACCGATTAAGAACCTAATTATAATAACTTAGGTGGTTATAATACTATAGAAACTCTACCTTAAAATCAATCCTCTAGGGCGATTTTAATCCTAATTATATAATCTCCTCTATATCCTTAATACTTTAAGGATACTAAAACCGTATAAGAAGCCGCTAATATAGCTACAACTAGACTAAACCGTTAGGTTCCTTACTCTAACTAATATACTACTCCGCAATACCTTTAAGACTTACTCTTACTATTTCGGGAAATTCCCTCTTACCTTTATTATTACCTATATAGTACTCCCTATATCTATACTAGACCCTACTACTACTATAGATACTAGAACTCTATATACTAACTAACTTAATATATATAATAATCTAATTTCTCCTAAGAAAAGATAAAAGGATCTTCTAAAAAGACGTTAGCCCCTTAACTAATAAACCCTATATTATTACTAATAAAGCTAATAAATCCACCCTATCCTATTCGTCGCCTACTTACTTTACCTATAAAGATAATATACCCTCCTAGTAGGGTTAGAGGACGGCGTACTATATATACCTACATTATATTATCCTATAACTATCCGTACCTATACTAAGGTATAGTAGTATAAGTACTAATAGCCCTATAGAGTTAGTAGTCTCTTAATAACCTACCCGTTAACTACTACGTCCTACTTAGAATATACCCTATACTATTACCCTATAACTATTACTTACGTTATTAGTAAAAGTTATATACTAGCCCTTAGAGTACTAAGGAATAGTAATATTTAAATATTTTAGTAAAAGGAATCCTAAGTTTTTTAAAATATTATCGTTCCTTAGTAGTTATATATTATAGTCGGATATTATATCCTCCTACTCTACCCTATACTACCCGTACTAACTAATACTCTTACGAGTAGAATAACTAAATCTATAGCCCTAAGTAGATAAACTTAATATAACTATAGTATTTATATATAGAATATAACTTCTAAGTAGTTTAAACTTATTATATCTCTCCTCTTATTACTTACTAATAAGAAGATAAGTAGATTAATTTAAAAGAATCTTTAATATAACTAGATTTACTTAATATAACTTATAAGGGTATTTACTAAATATATCTTCCTAGTAGAGTGGATATAATATCTCTCCCCTTATAGTATATATATATAATAATAATTACTTATAATTACTCTTAATATAACTTATTTATAATATTATATAATAGTAATAAAATAATTTATCTACTTTCCTATATACTAAAGTACCTAAAAATCCTACTTAACTTCCTTATAATAATAAAAAAATTCTTATAACTTAACTATCTCTCTTTTAATAATAGATATACCTATTTTTTTAGGCTAGATATAAATACTACTAACTCTATCTTTAAATAAAGCAACCTCTACTTATATAATACTTAAAGTCTTTAAATTAAGTAGTACGTAAATAATAATAGGTCGCTTACTAGAAAATTCTACTATTATAAATAATTCCTATCTACTATTAGGATATATATATTTCTAATTATACCTCTTAGGGTACTTATACTTATAAAGATAACTACTAGGTTCCTATATAACTTTCTATCTATATATACTCTCTTCTAAATTTATCTTCTATATAAGAGAGAGCTTCTTATTAATAAGCCCTAATTAATTAGTTAGTACTTACTTAATAAAGTACTCTATTAACTTACCTTATACGTGACTATAAAATAACCTATTTAAAACTTTACTACTTATACTAGGTAAAGAAAACTCCTCTAATAGACTACTCTATAGCTATCTATAAAATAGTTCTACCTTAATACCTTCTATATCTCTAAGTTCTTATTAATAAGAATATATACTATACTATAAGTTACCTACTCTCTTTACCTATAAAGATAATATACTCCTATAACTAGGGAGAGAAAAAGAAGATAAATAGATCTTCTAAACAACGCGGGGCCCTCCCTATACTCCCTACTATATCTACTATATTGTCCCTTATAGCCGCTAAGACCCTAGTATCCTCGTTAACTACTCCCTCTACCTATAGAGAAGAATATCAAGAATAATAAGAAGAAAAGAAGAGTATACTATATATACCTAAGGTATATTATCCTATAACCGCCCGTGCGTATATATTGTAAGTACTAAAGCCCTATTAGGTTTAGTCGTGTATCTATACTATTAGATAATACTACCTATTAACTACTATCTTCTACTCGAAATACCTACCTAGTAGTCCTACTTAGACTATAGCTTACGTTATTAGTAAAAGTTATATACTCGTTCTTACCTTTACTAAGAAATAGTAATATTTAAATATTTTAGTAAAAGGAATCCTAAGTTTTCTAAAATATTGTCGTTTCTTAGTAGAAACCCTAGCTATACTTATAACTACTAGATTATCCTTTATCCTACTCTATCCCTACTCCCCGTGCGAGCTATTATACTTAACTAGTAGAGTCTATATACTAAGAATATATCTATATAGTAAGTTACCTACTTACTTTAATTAATAATAACTGAACTTAATCTCGTCTTAGGAAGGGATATAATATCCCTCTAAGTATAGTCTTTATATATAGAATATATTCTTATTAGGGGAATTAATCCTTAATATATCCTCTTTAACTTATTATCTCTTTCCTCTTATAGTATATATAGATTCATCCTTTTAACCTCTTTATCTACTATATATAATAATATATAATATCTTTATTTTACTACTTAATATACTAAAATAAAATAACTTCTAACTAATCTAATATAATATAATCTTACTAGTAGACTAACTTAATATACCCTTATTACTAACTCTAAGGGAATAAGTAAGAGACTTTAAGTAACTAACTCGACACCTATCTCTACTATACTAATGTTCTATCCTATTAATACTATACTATAGTATAATCTCTCTATAATTATAACGATAACTACTACCTCTACTTTCCTCTCTATCTATAAAGTAATAAATAATTATATAATATTCTTTATACTCTACTCTATTTATATAGAACGTATTACATTTCTATAAAGGAAAATACGTATAAGAAACTTTAATTTCCTTATACTAGCGACTAAAGTCAACTAACTAATCCTTGAATTCAACTCTAGCTATTACTACCTCCTAAGTTAATAGTCTATATATATTATATAACTAGATAGGATTTCTATAATTATCCTTAAACTACTCTCGTCTATACTCGATATATAAAAAAGATCGCGTAGTATCGCTTATTACTATAAAACTATTAGATATTATCGCTATATAAATAAATTATTATTATCTCTACTAATAAAACTATTTAAAAATACTTATAAAGTAATGCGTCCTCTCTATACACCTTACGTATTATCTCTTCCTCTAATAAAAAAAACCTCTCGTATAAATTATTCCTAATATAGAATAATATCCTATATAAGACCAATACTATTAAAACCTTTAATAGATATAATATAAATACTACTATAAACTATACGCCGTATAGAATATAACTAAGGAGATAAGTAGATCTTCTAAAAGACGCGGCCCCCTAACTAATAAGCTCTACCTTATAGCTAATAAGTAATAAAACTACCCGTTAACTACTCCCTTTAACTATAAAGATATATATAAACGTGAAAGACTAGGTACGGTAAACCTAAGGTATATTATCTTCTAACTATCTATACTTAATACGTATAAGCACTAATAGCCCTTTAGGATTAGATTATTCTTATATATTAGTAGCTACTATTCGTTAACTACTATATCCTCTTAGATTTACCTCTTAGTAGCTATACTATAGCTTAAGCTTACGTTATATATTAAAATTATATAATGTTCTTAATAGGACGCTAAGAAATAGTAATATTTAAATATTTTAGTAAAAGGAATCCTAGGAAAATTAAAATATTGTCGTTTCTTAGTAGAAATACCTAATTATCGGAATAATCTTCCTCTACTCCCGTTTAGCTATACCCTCGTAACCTAAGTATATAATATTGGTTTTTCTTCCCCCTAGCGCTAAGACTTACTCTCCTATATAACTTCTAAGTAGTAGTTAGTATTCGGGTTAGTTATCTCTTACTATTCCTTTAGTTAGTATACTTAGGGTTAGTATTAGATCTATTAATATACTTCTAAGTAGTAGTTAGTATTAGTTCTCCTATATTATATATATATATATAGAATATACTCTCGTCTAGAGTTAGAGTTATTATTCTCCTAAGTATAGGTTAGGGTAAGGGTTAGATCTCTCCTTATACCTCTCTATCTTCTATCTACGTTAGCACTATACCCTACTAACTAATATATACTATATACTTAAGTGAGTATATTTACTAAATACACCCTTATAAGTAGAATAACTTAATCTATAGAAGATAAGTAGATAAATTAAAGAGTTATTTATATCCTAAGTAGATTAACTTAATATAATCGAGTAAGTGCACTTTATACATATATAGAATATAACTTATAAGTGGAGTAAATGCAATTTCTCTCCTCTTATAGTATACTTAATCTCTATCCTCTTATACTATATACTCTAAATAAACTCTTAATAGTGAATATAACTCCTAAGTATATTAATTTAAAAAATACCTTTATATCCTAACTAGAATAACTTAATCTACTCTTATAGTAAATATTATAACTTCTTATATTATAACTTCTTATATTATAACTTCTTATATTATATTTCTACTATATATAATCTCTATATAACTATCTACCTACTATAATAAAGTAGTAGTAATAATATATACTAGTTATAAGAAAGAAGATAAATAGATTAATTTAAAAGACGTTAGCCCCCTAACTAATAAGCCCTATATATAACGCGAATATACTCTTTATATCGTTAAACCTTACTTACTTAATATAGTATCAGCTACGAGTAGTAGCGATATCTCTTCTCGCCTATCCCCAACTAATAAGCCTTATCTTATTGCTTACTAATATACCCTATACAAGAATATAAGTAGATTATTTAAAAAATACCTCTACTAATAAGTAGATAAACTTAATATACCCTCTTAAGTAAAGAAAAGAAATAAAATAGAACGTAGACGTAGGGCTCCCTAATAAATACCTAGTATTATCAACTATAAGTATACCGCCTACACTTTTATTACCTACTATCTTCTTCTTAGAAATTATCCTACTTATTAGGGATAAGAGGGTACTATATATAACTGCGCTATATTATCCTATAACTTATAGTACCTATACTAAAGTATAGTAGCGTAAGTACTAATAGCCCTTTAGGATTAGGGTATATCTACTACATTAGCTTATACTACTCGTTAACTACTATATCCTACTTAGAGTCCCTCTTAGGGTAACCGCTAGTTACATACTTATATTATATATTAAAATTATATACTATTCTTAATAGGACGCTAAGAAATAGTAATATTTAAATATTTTAGTAAAAGGAATCCTAAGTTCTATTAAAATATTTACGTTCCTTAGTATAATCTCTAGCTACGCCTATAACTACAACGCCTCACTCTATCTCTACTAACTAATATATATAGAATATAATCTCGCTAGAGAATGCATATATATCTCTATCCGAGTAAGGTATCTATATAGGTTTATCCTCTTATAATATATATAATATATATCTATTCTCTTAATACAACTACGTAATACTCCCTCGAGAGTAGAGTAGCTTAATATACCCTCCTAAGTGAATTGAATCTATTATATCTATCCTCTCCTAAGTAGACTATCTTAATATACCTAACGTTAGCGTTAATCCTATAAGTGCACTCTCTTAAGTAATATCGATACATACTGAATATATCCTCTACTCTATTTTATAACTATAGTTGAATTATTTATTTATGTACTAAATTCCTATTCTACCCTATTTATCTAGAATTTAAATCGGAATTCATCTATCCTAGAACGAATACTCTTATAATAAGTACTATAATCCCTCTACTTAAAGTAGTTATATTATCTACTTAAAACTATATTCCTACTAAAATAAAGTATTATAACCTTAGTAGATACAACTACTATTAATAACGTAAAAGATATACCTAATAGTATAGGATTATAGGGTTTATAATAGAATAACGAAAACCCTAAGTTAAACGTATCCTAATTGAGTTCGCCTCGTAAATAAAAGGTTCGCTTATCTATATATATAAAGAGAAATTTACTCTAAATACGCTCTACGTAATTACTCGTATATATAGTATCTCTACTTAGCCTTACTAGCTAGAGTTAACTATTCCTTCTACTAGAGTATATTATATATACTATACTTATATAATACTTTACTAGTACTATATTAATATTAGTATTATACCTACAACTAGACTTATAGTCCTCTTATATCTAATATTCTCCTAAATAAAAGCTGCCTACTCCGCGTCTACCTTAATATAAATAGAATATTATTTAGTATAGTCCTTAGCACTATCTACTATATACTAGATACTTACTCTTGTATTATCTCTACCTAGACGAATACTATAACTATTACCTATTTCTTATATATATAAAAGCTATTATAATAATTACTAATTATACCTTCCTAAGTAGAGAGATTATTATATCTCTTAATAGTTATAATCCTTAAGAGATAAGTGGATCTTTAAAAGAATATTAGCCCCCTAACTAATAAGCCCTACCTTATTACTTACTAATCTACCCTATATTCTAAGTTACCTACTTAACTTAAAAGAGGTCTTTAAAAAAGACCTAGTATAGAGTATACCTACGTTATATCCTACTATAACCGTCCGTGCGTATATAACGTAAGTACTAATAGCCCTATAGGGTTAGTATTATTCTTATATATTAGTAGATACTTTTCGTTAACTACTACCTCCTCCCAGAACTACCTCTTAGTATAACTACCCGTTATATACTTATAGTACTAGTAAAATCAATATTACGTTCTTGTTATAAATACTAAGAAATAGTAACATTTAAATATTTTAGTAAAAGGAATCCTAGGAAAATCTAAAATATTGTCGTTCCTTAGTAGTTACTAGCTACCTCGGATATTATATCCTCCTACTCTACCCCCGTAGTCCCTCTACTTACTAATATACTATCTAGTTAATCCTCTCTTAATAAATTCTACTAAGTATATTAGTATACTTACTTTATAACCTTGTAAAACAAGTATACCTATTATAAATAATTTTAAAAAAATTCAACAATTTAATATATATACTATTATTATTTATTCTTAAATAATATCTAATAATATAAATAAGTCTAATCTACTATTTTATAGAAATACTAATATTTTTAAGAAGTCGTTTATCTACCTAAATTTCTTAACTAAATTACTTAGATATATCGCGTTATTAATAATAACTTCTCGTGAATTTATTAGGTAAATAGATAGTACTCCTATAACGCGAAACCCCCCGCTAATATATATACGGTGCTTATACACGTTAATACCCTTTAATCCTATTCTAAAGTATCCCTATTTTATCCTAGGATTAATATTCTATACTTTTAGTTAGTTCTAAAAAAATAATTTATTCGCTATTCCTTAACTAGGATAATACTTAATACTCGCTAACCAACTATCTATATTTAAGTTAAAACGAGTAGAGGCATATAATACTCTTATACGCTATAGAAAGTATATAAGAACTTTATACTTAGTCCCTATAGGCCTTTCTCTAGTATTAAGTAATATCTATTTAGTATAGGTAGCCACCTAATATATACTCTTATTCTATTTTTCCTTACTACTATAAGCGTCCCCTAAAACCTTCTATAATAATAACGAAAATTAACTCTTATCTAGACTTTACTTCTTATCGATATACCTATATAATAGCTTCCCGCACTTAAAACGTATCTCCCTAGGCTAGCTCTCCCCTCGCCGTCGTATATATCCTATAGGGGAGAACTAATAGTCTACTTTAATAATAGTATCGCGACGCGCTATCGCATAATATTTTATACTAAATATACCTCTTACTAGTTATCGAGGAAAACTCTTATATACAAGTAACTCTACTATATACCTTCTTTAGTTATCTAGAAGAAATACTTATTATTAATATATTCTTATAAGAAGATAAATAGATCTTCTAAAAAATTGTTGGCCACCTAACTAATAAGCCCTATATTATCCCTCTTGAATACTAAGACTCTATTCTACCTATTATTCGTTAACTACTCCCTTTTATTAATAAATATAATATACCCTCTATGTCCTAAGTTACCTACTTAATTTAAAAAGAGTCTTATAAAAAAGACCTAGTACGGTGAACCCTACGTGTTATCCCGCTATAACTATCCGTGCATAACTAGTATAAGTACTAATAGCCCTTTAGGATTAGTAACTCTATTATGCGGTTAGTAGATACTACTTATTACCTACTATCTTCTTCTTAGAAAATCCCTCTTAGGGGTTACGCTATTCCTATACTTACGTTATATACAAAAGTTATGTACTGCCCTTATATACCTATAGCGTGCTAAGAAATAGTAATATTTAAATATTTTAGTAAAAGGAATCCTAGGTTTTTCAAAATATTGTCGTTCCTTAGTAATGCTATATAATCTTGGATTTTTTAATCCTCTATCCCGATAGCTACCCCGTTACTATATAACCCTCTAAATATAACTCCTAAGGTTAGGGTTAGTATTTATATATAGAATATATTCTTATCTAGGAATCCGTACTATATCCCTCTAACTAAACTCTTTATACATAGAATATACTTTAGTCTAGGAATAACTTGCTTATTATTCTCCTAAGTATAGTAAATATACTTACCCGTAATAATTAATATTATACTTACAACTAAACGTTATAATCTTACTTTATAGAAAATAAATATATAAATATATAATACTTATTTATTAAATTCTTTATTAATAGGTAGTTTCCCTTTACTACTATTATCCTACTTACTAGTATACTTCTCTATATACTTTATATACTCTTAGTAGGTATAATATTTCCTACACGAATATTCTACCTAAGTTTAATAAGTATAACTCTTATAACTCTCCTTCCTAATCTAATAACGGCGTATATAGTTATATAGCTTCTCTAATATTAATATACTACTAGAAGACGTATATAGAGATATAATCCCTTTAACTTCGTAAACTACTATAGCTGTTATTTCTCTATCTATATGAAAATACTAGAGTTTACCTAACTTATTACGCCTAAGCTTATATTCCTACTTACTATAATCTTGTACTTTACGGCCAACCTTACTATTACTTACAGTGCGCTGTATATACTAGTTAGTTACCTAATATTACTATATATAATCTTAAAAATATACCCTTAGTATAGTATAGATATAAGGCTCCCTCCTTATAAATTTTATTATTAAACGATATTCCTACTCGTGATAAACTCGCCAGCCATATTTAATAGAACTACTACGCTTTAGTAGATAATAGCTAATCTACTTATTCGTACCTAGTCGACGAGGTAGTCTACTACTATCGAGTAACTTCGCCTACTTACTACCTATCTATAATCTAGAAGGTCCTACTATACCTACTACTCTACGCTACCCGCTACTAGACGAATACTAAAGATAAGTATAACCTATATCCTATACGCGACCTCGTGTTAATAAAATATTTACCTTAATTACCTATTATACTCCCTCCTTAGGGTAGACTATAAAGAATCCTTTAAGAAGATAAGTGGATTAATTTAAAAGACGTTAGTACTCTAACTAATAAACCCTACGTTATTACTTACTAATTTACTCTATAATGTGAGTTGCCTACTAATAAATACCTAAAGGTAGGGTAATGCCGTACTATATATTCCCTCTCGTCTATTATCCTATAACTTATCGTGCTTAATTAGCGTAAGTACTAAAGCCCCTTTAGGTTTAGTAGTCTCTTAATAATATATTAGATAATATCTTCGTTACCTACTATCTTCTTCTTAGAAATGCACCCTATACGGTCGCCCTACTCCTCTACTTACGTTATATAGTAAAAGTTATATACTATCCTTATATACCTATAGCGTGCTAAGAAATAGTAATATTTAAATATTTTAGTAAAAGGAATCCTAGATATTTTAAAATATTGTCGTTCCTTAGCACTCTAATCTCGCTACTAGAATAATCTTCCTCTACCCCTACTTAGGTATCTACTCCCTTACTATATAACCCTCTAAATATAATCTCGCCTAGGTTTATAGTGCGTATCTCTCTCCTCTTACCCTCGAGAGTGGAATATCCTTACTTAAAGAATGCACCCTATATTATATTAAAATATCTTGTAATTATTTATCCTTAATACTACTAGACTCTATATTATACTATAATCTAGTATATAAATATATATATACAACTAAATTATAATTATTATATAATAAATATTATTTTTATATCTCTATTTATTCTACTCTATAAAAACACAAGAATATAACTTCTACTCTATTATTTCAATACCCTAGAAAACTATCTAAATCTCTTTATTTTCTTCCTATTATAATCCTCTTTATACTATTTATATTATTTTAACTCGAAATAGTTATAATAACTACTTAAAAGAATATTTAGAGAAAGTAAACTAAACCTATCTTCTATAGTAGGCGCTTCTACCTATAAAGATTTAATATCCCCCTCTATATTATTCTCGAGAGGCTTCTTAGATACTACGCGATATACTAACTTAAGCGAGTCCGTAGTAAGTTTATAAAATAACCTATTAATATAGGTTTCTCTACGATATCTAAATATTATATAGCTATTATTACTACTATCTTTATAAAGAACTCCCTTATTAGATACTATCGACTCTCGCCTACGTATAACACTAGCATAATCCCTCGCTAATTTAAAAAGAGGCTTCTACCTATCTTAGTATACTATAATTACTATACTTACGTAATTCTTTATAAGACCTATACTACTATTAGTAATGTGCCTACTATATATAATTATAACCTTATAATTAATATTCTTAAATAGAAATGCTACTACTACGGGATCCTAACTGCAATAAAAATAAAACTTAAAATCTTTAGTATAGTGCCTACTACCCGAAATTAACACCTTTAATATACTAAGTATAATACTAACTTCTATTCTACTAACTGGAAATATACAACTATACTATTCTCTCGACCGCCTAAGAAAGGGAAAGAGAAAGTAACTAATCCTTAGTAGGTAGGGCTCCCTACTATTATATACCCTACCTTAGGGCTACTAATAAATATACTCTATGTTACCTATTACCTACTTAGTCTACCTATATTATCGCTAATAAGTACTAAGACTCTATAATATTTATTAACTACTTACCTAGATTAATAAAGATATACCTAATAAGTAGGGTTAAAAAAATATATACTACCCCTTATTATATAAGTTATCGTGCCTATACTAAGGTATAGTATTATAAGCACTAACGGCCCTATAGGGTTAGTAGTATATCTATACTATTAGCTTACGCTTTTATTAACTACTCTATCCTACTTGGATTTACCTCTTAGCCGTCCTACCTAGACTTTACTTACATTATAAGTAAAAGTTATATACTTTTCTTCGCTACGCTAAGAAATAGTAATATTTAAACATTTTAGTAAAAGGAATCCTAGGAAAATCAAAATGTTGTCGTTCCTTAGTATACTCGCACTACTATACCGTTACTCCCCTATAACTAAGAATATAATGTTGGTTTTTTTATCCTACCGACGCTAAGACTTACTCTCTAATACTCCCCCTAAGTAGTAGTTAGAGGTTAGTATTAATAATCCCTTCAAGTACGCTATATATATATACTATCTCTACTAACTAATACTTACTATATACCCTCCTAAGTACTCTTAATATACCTTCGTCTAGACTTAGAGTGCGTATACCCCTCCGAGTATAGCGTATATATAGATTTATCCTCTTAATATCTTACTATTTTTATCTATTCTATCTAATTTTATCTAATTACTTTAAATAATATACTATATTTTAAATCTACTATATAAAAATATATTAACTTTATAATAATATCTTTTATAATATATATAATCTCCCTCTAATAAGAATACCCTCGCTATAAGAATATATTACCTTATATATTTTTTAAAATATTTTAAACTAAAGTAACTTATCTAGTGAAAATATAGGCTTAAACTCTCTATCTTTGAATTTTATAATAGAGAGAGCTGAAAACCTAAGGTATATATATAATCCCTCCTTTAACTCTATTATATACTAAGGTAACTTACTATTAATATACGTTAAGCCTAGCCTATAACTACTATTACTATCCTTACTACTATAACTATATATTAGTATAATCCGCCTATAGTCCTTTATAAGGCTCTACGTAACTCCTACTTGTAATAAAGAGTACGTTACTAAAATATTCACCTCTACTAACTCTATACTAGAGTTAGAAGATATCTAGTTAGTTAAGATAAAATTTTAGTTTATATACCTTCTATAAATCTACTAATAAATACACGCCCCTACCTATAACTTATTAAAACCTCTATATACTCTCTAACTAGAAGCTCGCGTATCTACTATAAAAAAAGGCCTAGGATAAGAGTATACTACCTATAGTATACTAACTCTATATTTATCCAATCCTCTAATATAACGTCTATCTCTAGATAACCTAGAATTATGCCTTTAACCTTAATAGGTAATATATCCTAATATAAATACTATACTATTGTATCTATTACTTATATACCCTCTTAGATATACCTTCCTAAGGTAATAATAAATAAAAGGGAAGAAAATAAGAGGAGTAGGATCTCTATCCTATATACCCTACATTATTCCTTATAAATGCTAAGACTTAACTATGTATTTATACCCTCTATATTATGAGTTACCTACTTAATTTAAAAATAGTCTTATAAAAAAGACTATATATAGTATATACCTACGCTATATTATCCTATAACTACCTATACTTAACTAGTATAAGTACTAAAGCCCTATTAGGTTTAGTAGTCTCTTAATAACCTACTCGTTAACTACTATATTCTTCTTAGAATCCCCTTTCAGGTAGGAGCCCTACTCCCTCTACTTACGTTATTAGTAAAAGTTATATACTATCCTTATATACCTATAGCGTGCTAAGAAATAGTAATATTTAAATATTTTAGTAAAAGGAATCCTAGAATTTTCAAAATATTGTCGTTCCTTAGTAGTTATACGTTATTATCGGATTATCCTTTATCCTACTCTATCCCGACGATACCCGGCCCCTACTCCCCTTTATTCGGGTTAGATTCTTGGTTAGGGTTAGAATCCCTAAGGTCGGCCCTCTAGCTCCTAAGTACTCTTAATACACCTTCGTTAGGGGAAGGAATACGTAGGTTCTTCTAAGTATACTTTATATATAGTATATATTATTATATTAATCCTCTTATAATATATAGTAACTATTATTAAATTAATATTATTATTTTATTCAATAATATATACTCTTATTCTCTAAGAGCTTATTATATACTTATAAATTTAGTTAGTATTATATCTATTAATATACTTCTAAGTAGTAGTTAGTATTTAGGTTAGTTCTCCTATAGTTAGAATCTTGGTTAGGGTTAGTATTTATATATAGAATACACTCTTATTAAAGGTTAAAGCTAGAGTTATTCTCTACTTAATACCCTTTACTAATAATTAACGTAAATAATCTTATTTACGTAAAAACTTTAATCTTTATTTTATTACTCTCTATTTTATCAATCGTAGAACTAAACTCTTCTATAATATAATAATACTTATTATCTAAAGTAGCGTAAACTAACCCTTTACCTAGTAACTCCCCTATAGCTAAAAGTATATTATTAAGTAATATATCGAAATATACCTATATATCTTAAGTAGATATACCTTTAGTCTTATCTCTTACTTCCTATAAATAATAATATATCTCCCGAGTATAATAACTTAACTATACCCTCTTAGTATATAACTATATATTACGTAAGTATCCTTCCTACCTTACTTAACGTAGTATTAGCTACGAGTAGTAGCGTGCCTCTAAACTATACCCTTTATAACTCTATTATGTTACTTACTTTTACACGCTTACTAATACTATACCTTACCTATATTCCTAATAATTCCACTCTATAATATAAGTCGCCTACTTACTATTTAGAAAAGAATTACAAGATTCTATACCTCTATAGATCCTATATAGAAATTATATATAATCCCTTATAGTACTATAAATATACTAAGCGTAGATAACTCTACTAGGATATACGTAGCTACCTACCTTATACTAAGGTATAAATTATATACCTACTAAGGTAATAAAAGCGAGGATAGGAAACTCTTCCTTACTAGGTAGGGCTCCCTACTATTATATACCCTTTATATACTAATGAATGCTAAGATTCTCTTACGTTCATTAACTACTCTCTTTACCTATAAATATACCCTCTAAGTAGGGAAAGAGCGCACTAAGTATCCCTAAGGGACCTTACCCTATAACTTATCGTGCGTAACTAGTATAAGCACTAATAGCCCTTTAGGATTAGTAATGTGCCTATAGTGTTAGTAGCTACTTCTTATTAACTACTGCGTCCTCCCGTCTATACCTCTTAGCGTAACTACCTATTATATAAGCTTACGTTATTAGTAAAATTATATACTATACCTTAGCTATACTAAGAAATAGTAACATTTAAACATTTTAGTAAAAGGTTTCCTATAATAATTCCTAACTAGCTTTATATAACCTCTAAGAATAGCTAGATATCTAATATAATAGGTATTAAGTAGTTAAAGTATATATTTCTACCTAATATAGTAGTAGTAGATAACTATTAGAGGATACTTATTTTAGATAGCTATAGTAGCTATATTAATATTAAATTCCTATAGGCCTATAAGTAGAATAAAGTTTAGCTTCTATTTCTACCTCCTTATTCTTCGTATATCCTATAGCCTCTAGACCTCTTAGTATTCTTAGTTATAAAGAGGTTCTACTAATAGTAAATCTAGGTACTATCTTACCTTAATAATATAGTACTTATTAAGAAAGAGCGCTTTATTATATCCTACTATAAAGCTTAAGAGGCTATAATTACTAAGAGAGTTATATAAGTAGGATAGGCTACTATAGGTATCTATCTATTTAATATTAACTAGGTAGTTAACTTATCTTAAGTAATCCTAAGACCTATTATGCTACTACGTCTAAATTAGCCTTAACCTACTAAGAGCTACTTCTCTACCCCTTATAGTTCTTATAATCTTTTTATAGCTTAGAGAGAGCTTTACAAGAATAAGAGTATTAGTTATAAGACTTACTAGCTCTTTAATAGGCTAGTAAATAGGTTAGGGGTACCTATTAATAGGTTAGGTTAGGTTAGGGTCGTATAGACTCTAGGTTTAGGTTAGGTTAGAGTTCCTACCCCTCTAGGTTAGGTTAGGTTAGAGTCGTATAGGCCCTAGGTATAGGTTTAGTCGAACCTAGCGCTAGTATAGGTATAGGTTGGGTTGGGGTACCTAATAGATTATATAATATTATATAATATTACAAATATTAAGGATTTTATATATACTATAATTATTTACTATAATAATATAATTATACTTATTAGTAAAAATAAAATAAATTACATTTAATACGAAATATATATTACTTAGACCTAAGGTAACCTAGTCCGTGCTAACCCAACCTAAACCCGGAGCCTATGCGACCCTAACCTAACCTAACCTATTACTAGTACTAACCTAGTAAACTTAGGTTGGGTTAGGTTAGGTTATTACGTAATCTAACCTAACCCCGACCCGAGGTAGTAGGTTAACTGACTATAGATTAACCGAGGTTATAATAGCGCTAAACTATAACAAGTATATTAACTACTTTTAGCTGAAAAAAAAAATTCTTATCCTAACTAAACGAAAGTTTATAGTTAGATGAACTTTTCTCTAATAATAGATTAACTCGATAGCTTATTTATACTATACAACCTATTTAGTATTTAGTAACCAACTCCTACTAATACTAACCTAAGTTTCGAAATTAGTAATAAGTTTACTCTACCTATATACCTAACTAGTAGTAATAATAGTAGTAGTAACTAGGTAAAAATAATAGAAATATAATCTAAATGTAATCTTAATATATTCTAGGATAATAGGATACTTTTTACTACTAGTAGTAGTTAAGGAAGCCTACTAACTGCGGTAGACGTCTAATATATTCCTATAGTTCCTATATATCCTAAATACTTAGAGAATAGGCTAGTATATATTATTCTAATAATTAGGAAAAGTAATAGGAGCTTACTAGACTATAAGATAATCCTTAGCTACGTAATTAAGGTATAAAGATATAGATTATATTTAGAACGTATACTAAACGTGTTCTAGTTCTAATATATAAAAGTCTCCTACTATAAGGGAAACTAGATAGTCTCTCTATTCTTTAATAACTAACCTATAATACGATATAAGTATTAGTACTCTAGAATTAAGTACTATAAATATCTTAAGGATAGCCTTAAAACGTATTCCTATACTATAGTTAGTAATATATATTAGGATATACTTAGGAGATTATAGTATATCCTAAAGGATTTAGATCCTAAGGTAAAAGCTATTAGGTAAGTACAATAATATATTCTAATCGCGTTTTAAATATACTTATGCTAATAATTATAGTATATATATTAGAATTAATTGATAATTTAAACTAGGGGTTTACCTCTATCGTAAAGAGACCTATAGCCTAATACTCTACTAGTAGCGCTGAAGAGTAAGAATAGAGGACTACTTAAATATATTCTAAGCGCGTTTCTAACTCAATTAGCTACTTATAGGAGAGAGGCTATATTTTATCGGGTATTAGAGCTAGGATTAGCGTATATTAAATATAGAGAAGTACTTTACTACTCCTATAAGTAATATAGTTAATATTAATTACTTAAAATAGTTATTTAAGTTTAGATTAAGTAGAGAGGATTAACTAGGATAGTTATATATTATCGTTGAGCCTATAATATTAAGGGCTATAAAATATAGTAAGTTAAGATAAAATATAATATTAATACGTTAATAATATATTTTAGATATTAATTACCTATAGGGTATTAGGACTCTTGTTAAGAAGTCTTATAAGGTTTATTACTACGTAATAGTACCTATAGATTTTATTAAAGTACTATACTTTATACTAATTACGTTTAGAATATATATATATATACCTCTACCTCTAAATATTATTAGGGGAGAGGTAACTATAGAGATTAAGGTAATACTTCGACCTATACTTATACTAGGTTTAATAAGATATAAGTAAGAAGTGAAACGAGTTTATAATATGTTTCTAACGTAATATAGCGCAATTTCTTAATTCTATATAATTAAAAGCGTATCTTACTTAGTATAACCTTTAATCTATTAAAGATCTTTATATTATATTTATAAATAAAGATCGTATATCGTTAATATTGAAATAAGAGAAGCTACTTCGCTTCTTATATTAAAGTAGTATAGAAGGTATTGTATTCAAGTAGAGAATAAAGCACTAGGTTCTAGAAACTATAAGAATATAATTATAATACGTTCTAAATATATTTTAATAATAATATTAGGTATATATTTAGTAGATTATCTCTAGCGTATCTAGTAATATTATAGTATATTTTTATAATAAGTAGGTACGAGTACTACTAGATTAGAAGATATTTTAGATAGATATATTATATAAGAGGTTAAATAGGAAATAGGTAGAGATCTTAATTACGATATTTTATATAGGGTATAATAAGTATAAGGTGAAAATATGCAATATATTTCGAACGCGATTTTAACCTATTTTAGTACTTACCCTAGGCAGAATTATTACTAATAATAACTCCCTAGAAATATATCAGCTAAGCTTTACTACTTACTTTAAGCTTACTAGTAAACGTATAAAGAAGCTAGTATAATAGTAGTATATCTATTAACGTAGATTTTATAGTACTATACTTAATATATATAGTAAGTAGATAAAGAGTAAGAAGAAAGTATATCGCGTTTAGATCGCGTTTATAACACGTTTAATAGGACTAGGCTAATATCTCTATATAATAAACCTATAATAGAGAGAGTAGAGATAGTAACTATAATCTTATATTCGATTCTACTATATCTACTTCTTAAGGAGTATTAATATTATAATTCAGCGTACTCCTTATTATATAGATTCTACCTAGGGTCGTATGAAAGCTCTCCTTAATATTAAATTAAGAGAGGAGTATTTTAATCTTTATAACTTACTAATAGGTAAGATTAAATAATTAAACGCGATTAGAATAGATTTTAATCATGTTTTAGTATACGAGGAGGCTCCTACAATTTAGAACTAGGCTAGGAATAAGAAGAACGAGGTATTTACTACTAGGTTAGTTTAATATTATAGCGAAATAAGTAAAGAAGTCTAGGATATATTAGAATTATATACTAATACTACTAAATAGGCTAGGTAAAAGGGATATCGAATAGGTATCCGTGTATCCCTAATTAAGGCTATATAAAAGTAAGGTGAATTGTAGAAATAGGTTTATAATGTATTACTAACGCGTTTTAATGCAACTTAAATAGATCTCTAGGATATAAAGGAGTTTAACGCCTGTAATAAGTATAGTATATACTATACCTATCGCGCTACTTCGAGTCTAAGTACTTAATACTCTCTTAATAGAGGATATAAGAGAAGTATAGACTATTATTACTCTAGAAATATATATATACTAAAATAACTTTAGAACGCAAATAGAATTACTTTAAGGATACCTATATTATCTTAGATAATAAAGATAATCCTATAAGCTCTATAGAGCTACCGTAGTATAATAAGCGGATAGCTTTAAAGTTACGAAACGTTCGGTTATAAACTTAACTGCAATTATCGCTATTAAGCTTACTAGCGCGGTTACTATTAAGAGTAACTATTATACTAAAGTAAGTATTATAATATATTTAAAACGCGTTCCTAACGCGTTCTAGCCTAATAAGTGCGCGAACTCTCTAAAGATAAGCTATTCTCTTAAGCTAGTTACTCTTAAGCTAATTACTCTTGTTTAAACAAGAATAGTTAGAGATATAGAAGTTAAAACTTAAGTTAGAAAGAGAGAAGTTTAACTTAGAAAAGGAGAAGCTTATATTTAAATAGGAGAAAATTAGATTATAATATAAAAAGGCTTAGAACGTAATCTAAATATATTCTAGTGTAGAAAAAAATTCTTTACTTAAAAACTCTATTTTCTATACCCTGCTTCTCTCTATCTTTCTCTCCTATCTTTACCTATAATATAGGGAATAAGACCCTACTTCTTATAGTATATAACTTAATTATATTTTAAACGCATTCTAATCCTATTTTAGCTAGTATATTAGAAATATACTAAAGTAGCTTCTCTACTAGCGGGTATACATGAATTCGCTAAGAATATTAATAGCTTATATACTATATACCCTAGTAAGTTATTCTATAGAGTAAAGTAGACCCTATACGATAAGTAGCTATATAGAGTACGTACTTAAATATAATCTATATATATTTGCAACGCGTTCTAATATTCTACTAGAAGAAATTTAGCAATTAGGGTACTTTAATCCACTATATCTAGCGAGCCTATCTATTATATAAGGTTAAGTCTATTAAGACTAGGCGGCGTTCAACCTCTAACGAGGCTAATACTCTCTACTTCTACTACGCAGTAGTTATACCTAGAGATCCGCGGTTAAGGGAGTTTTAGAACGCGTCCTAATTATATTCCTTAATAATTCCTCCTATAGGTACTCCTTAATAAACTATTAAGTATAACTAAATAACTGGAAACCCTAAGGGTGAACTTAGAGGCTAATTAGGAGGAGTAGAACGTATTATAAACGTATCTAGAACGCGTTCCCCTACACGAGATCTAGCTTCTCCCCCCTACGTACTTTAAAACAATAGAAGTAGTTATATATATAGCCTTATATAGAAGAAGAGATTACTACGTTACTACTAGATAAGGCTCTTCCTAAGAATCTTATTCCTATACTAATATACTAAATAAATAACCTAAAGTAAGGGTAAGTTAAAGGAGAGATAAGTATCTATTAAAACGTCTTTATATTATATTTATAACACGTTTTAGGTTAATATAAATAAATACCGCCAACTTCTTGTAAAAAATAATCTCTTACCTATATATAAGGTTTATAAGGAGAATAGTAATATAAAGTGTATTTTTATTAGGTCCTATATAAGTAGATAATACTTTAATTTTACATAGAGTAACTATACCTTAAGTTCAAAGAACTAAAACCTCTTATTATCTATTTACTATAGAATATATTTTAACCTATATTAAAACTTATTCTACTTATCTACTAGCAATTAACTTAGGGCTAAATCTCCTACTAATTAATATTCTTACAATATTAACTACTATCTACCCTATTACTATGCCTATTAATATTAAAATTAAATTCACATCCTAGAACGTATTAGGAACGCGTTATAGGTATGTTCTTGTATACTTACTAGTAGTATTATTTCTATTAAATACCTTATATATACTATAAGGTATAACCCGGCCTAAGCGCCTAGAGTAGTTACTTATACGATTAAGATTAAGCTATAATTATATTAGAATACGTCTAAAACATCTTCTAAACCTATTTTACCTTAGTATTAATCTTAAATAGTTAGATTTTAGGTAGATCTTTAGAGAATATCTGATGTAGCCGGCGCTATTACTCTATCCTAGTAGCTCGCTTATCTATTACACGATTATACTCTTCTATAATTCCCTAGTACTAATCTAAAACGTAATTAGAATAGGTTATAAACGCGTTTCAATACCCTTACCTATTAATAGCTCAAGGATACTATAGTAAATCCGCCCCTTAGTATTCTCGCATAGCGCAATATTACTATATCTATACTAGGTTTTAATATAGGTTCTTAGGGTACCTCTCGTACCTAATTTTTACTATATTAATTAGAACATGCTTAGAAAGTTGTATAAATATATTCTTACTCTATAAATACTATTACCTACTAGGGCCCTATAGAACAACTCTCTAACCTCTACTACTAGGTCGCCGCTGCTATTAAGCTTAAATAGCCCTAAGCTATAAGGTGCTGATATTAGGTTAATATAATGTTAGTAGTTATACTAGAATATAATTAGAACATCTTTATAATATATTTTATTAACCTACGTTTTATACTAGAGTCTTATAAACTATTTTTAGTATTATATAGTATGCGCGGGAACGTGTTACGAACGTAATATTAACGTGTTGTAAAAATATTATATTGGGGCTAAGTTGAGTTGAGCTCGCTTAGAGCTGCGCACGCGCTAATCCAGGTTGGCGTTAGCTATTACAACCTCGCTTAATCTATAGTCAGTTGACCTACCGACACCCCCGACCCAACCCTTACCTATTTGCCAGCCTACTCTTTGAAAAAGTAGGTAAGGTACTTATAGTAGTAAATACACGGGTAGCAGCGCTTAAAGTAGAGAATAAAAGACTTTATAGTTAACTTGAAGCTCTTAAGCCTTAGTAGCCACGAAAGAAAGTTTATGTAGACCTAAATCAACGTTTTGCATATATAGATAATTATAGTAGCTGTACGGGCCTCTACTCTTTTGGAGTTACAAAATAACAATAAAGCAGCAGAGAGAGAAGCAGAGAGAGCGGCAACTAAAGCAGCAGCTAGAACCCTTCAGTCTATGTGTACAGAGTGGCAATTGTAACTAGGTTGAGAGAATAAACACGATTTTCAGATGGGTGGCCGATTTCTGAGGGGTGGCTCGAAACCCCGGGTGGCTCGAAACCCTGTCGGCTAGCTTAATCCGCATAAAAGAATATGGCATCAAATGGACCGTGCACATCAACGAACACCTAAGCACAGACGAAAAGCGTCAACTTTGCACTATTATTGCAACTGCTACAGAGGTAGTATAGTTGTAAAAAATAGATAGGCAGGTAGCGGCAGGTATAACGGATCATTTGCAGGTATTTACAGGTAGTGCAGCGGGGTAGTTCTGTAGTTGGTTGTTGTCTGTTAGTAATTAGATATCCGATATCCGATGCTTTCATCGGCTTCGTAAAACCAGACAGCTATTGTATAGTGGCTTCCCAGTCAGATAGTTCTGCCCTCGCTACGCACATCCGTTGGCTAAGCGTTACCCAGGCGCCACAATATACCAAGAGTCGGAAGGCTTTAGGGTCAGCCTTCTCGCCCCAAGCAATGTCCATGGCGTCCTGGATCGTTGCGTAGTTGACGAAGCCCAGCTGTTCCACAGATTGTTGCGTCAGTAATGTCTTAAACATGCGATGCAATGGTCCGTCCTTGGCCCATCGAGTTGGCGCAAGGAAAGGATGCTTCTTCCGCTTGTACAACTCGTCCGTAATGTAAGGACGCACCGCCTGGCGCAGGATCCATTTTTCGTTGAGCGATTGCAAGGCCATGCTGGACTTAGTCCACGTGGGACCCAAATCGCCGTTCTCACTCTCGGCCGCATAGCGCAGTTTGACGCTGGGCGGCAAACGATTGACATACTCGGTGAGGTGGTGGTCAAGAAACGGCGTGCGTGCTTCGACGCTGTGTGCCATCTCAGTACGATCGCCGAGACACGATAGCAGTACATTGGCCAACGAATTTTTGTTCCACATGTACATGGCCGTGTGCAAAGGGTGCCATCGTGACCGCATTTTGGCTTGGATGTAGCTCGCGTGCGAACCGAGGACTGTTCGACGGAAGTCATAGTCACCTTGTCGAGTTTGCAGCCAAGGCGCAAAGAGAGTGGCTGTGGGATGCCATGCCAAAAGATGATCGCTCATGGCTGTTGCTCCCACACCCGCGATGGATGCGAGGGCTTGCTTATCCTCGTATACTGTTGCGCCAGCATTTCGCCAGATTCCATTCATTTCCCGCTGCACTGCCTTGAACATGTCGCTTCGAAGGTCACTGTTTTGGGACAGTGGGGAGTTGGACAAAGCTTCATCAGCTTCGCGAAGGAACTCGGCAGGAAAATATGGATAGCCAGCGAAATGCTCGTCGGCCCCTTCACCAGTTAGAACGACCTTGACGCCGTGTTCTCGGGGGAGCATTGAGAGCGCAAACTTGGCCACAAAGTTGAGATCAAAGTGATGATGCTCGCAATGGAACACTGCGTCCGCGAAGTCTTCAGCCAGAGTATCCTCAGTGATGGTCTTCTTGATAGTCGTCACTCCGAGCCAGGCGGCTGTGCGCTCGGCAATGTCTTGTGTCTGTTAGTATGCTGCTTTCGCAGGAACGCTCATGCGCAGCAAGGCTTACGTGATTCATCATACCCGGAAGTCTCAGGAAACTCCACACTAAAGCAGGTGACACGAGTAGCCTCTTCGTTCCCTATCTTGACCTTTTCCTTGCGTGCAAGTTCCGTAACTATACCGGCAACGGCAGAAGAGTCGATCCCTCCAGATAAGTAGATGCCGACGGGGACATCAGCACGCAGACGAAGACGAACAGACTCGACCAGCCTCTCGCGAACTCCAGATATCATTTCGTTGATGGTGCGAGTCTCGGGTTTGGTCTGGAAAGGCAATCAGTTGTAGCCCGCTTTCGAGGTTCAATGGACCAACCTTGTCTTCGTATTCAGCATCCCAATACCTGACCTGCCGCACACCACCTTGTTCAGTGATGTCAAGATAGTGTCCAGGCAAGACCTTTCGAACTCCGCGGAACAGCGTTCGATCATCAAACATCCATCCAGCGTCAGCAATTGCACGTACGTCCCAGCGCGGCTTCCAGCCCAAGGGCAAGAATGCCTTGGCCTCGGAAGCGACGAGTAGCTTCGACCCGACGCGAGTATACACCAGCGGTTTGATTCCATAACGATCGCGTACAGCAATGACGCGCTGTGCTCCTTTACGGTTATCATAGAGGACAAACGCGAATTCACCTCGCAGATGCGTAAGAAATTCAGGAGTGCCATAGATCTTGTAGAGGGCCAAAACAAGCTCGCTGTCACTATCACTCTGGAAAGGGTAGTTGTGAACGGTTTCGCATTCATGGCGAAGACGATCGTAGTCGTAAATCTCGCCATTCACCACAGCATGAATTTGGTTGTCGCTGCTGTGAAGTGGTTGTCGCCCTGCAGAGGATAGATCGTTGATGGACAGTCGGCAGTGGGCTAGCCCGACTTGCTCGTTCGCACTGATCCATATCCCCGAGTCATCCGGGCCACGGTGGGCAATGAGATCGACTGAAGCTCTGAGGTCTGCCGTAAGTCCCTTGGCTACACCGTTGGCTTCGTGGTCGCGTTTGATTTCCTCGTTGCAAGCGGCGTTTGCACGCTCCGTGCAGCTACTGTGGCCATTGATGCTTGCCGCTGGAAACAAAATACAAGCAGAAAACCCGCACATTTTTCCACACGATTGCGATGATCGAAAGAGTATTGTGAAAGAGACGACAACAAATGGGCGTGTTTCACCAAAACCAACTGGCTACTTAGTGGCCTTGCGGCAAAGGCCTCGTCGACCAAGGGTCCATATTCAGGCATGATTGAAGACTGGCATAACTGAATGGGCAACGAGCCGCTTGACTGAATCGGCTAAGTACCGAATCAGCCAACTACTAAATCAGCCGACTACTAAATCAGCCAACTACTAAACCAGCCAACTACTAGGCCAGCCAACTATACTCGGCTGACTACTAAATCGGCGCCGAGCCGTTTGACTGAATCGGTATAGCCGATTGTGCACGGTCCTTGACACTTCCGTTTCTGCTGTCGGGCGCAACCAAATCGGTCTGCGATCTTTTTGGTCTGAACCTGGCACATGGTTGCGCGGCACGGTTCTAAGAAGTATGTGTGTTGGCACATTCTGTCGCGAGCTACAGCTACTGAATGCATACTGGTCTTCAATGAGTGACTCAGATGTTATACATGTTTTCGGTCTCGACTAGAAGTCGGATAGAAACCGCCTCTAGATACTGGATACAAAAAGAACTGATATTTGTGCGCCTCAAAGTGGCTCTGTGTATCGTCGGCATTCAGAATGACCGATTATGCAACGACAAGGACGCAGGCTTAAACAAACCCTGCAGAGATGGGAGTAAAAACTACGAAGTCATAATTTCCAATGCAACTATTTCCGCCTCGTCAGCCCAGCGTAGAAATTCAATGGCCGCACCACCAAGAATTCAGGATCATACACGACCGCTTCCGGCGACGAGTCTTCGAATTCGTATCGATACACCAACTCTGCCAGAACCAGCTTGACCTGTGTGAGCGCCAAATTAAACCCTACACAGCCCCGGCCACCTGCTGCAAACGGCGTGTACGACCCCTGGCGGGCCATCTGCGCCGCGAGACCTTCCTTCATCCAGCGGTCAGGATCAAATCGTAGAGGATTCTCCCAGTGGGCTGGGTTCTTTTGTATACTTGGAAAGCACGCAATGACAATGGAACCCTTTGGAATCAAGTATCCTCCCGGCAGAATTGCGTCTTGTTTGGCGTTACGTGCCGTCTGGAAGCTGGGGCTGTGGAGACGAAGAACTTCTTTGACGAAACAATCGAGAAATTTCATGCTGTGGATTTCGTTATACGTCCAGCGTTTCTCAGTATTACCACGGTGGCTAACTATCTCCTCGAGTAGACGTTCCTGATTTCCAGGGTACCGGACAAGGGCATAAAGGGCCCAGGAGAGTAGAGATGCACTGGTAGTGAATCCCGCACCAGCACTCACCACCACGTTACCAAGTATCAGGTCGTACGGCAGTCCTTCTCCATCTTTATCACGGGCGCGGTACAGGAAATCGGCGACACAACTGGCGCTCTGCAAGGCCGTTGGATCGGACAGAGATAGAAGTGGACCATCCTTATCGATGCAGGCACTCATGGCGTCCTCGACGATGTCAAACAACTGTTGACGGACGATCTTCAGTCTTGCAGGGTCTCCAAAAGGGATATATTTGAACCATTGCGGCTGCAGTGATGATTTTTTCATCAACGAGAGATACTCGCCAAACAGTCGAATAGTCAGGGATGGCGGCGTCTTTGGCGCCTCGAAGTGCTTCAGGTCTTGATTTAGAACGACGCGCCAGATAATCTGTGATGCAAGTTTAAACATATATTGGTAGACATTGACGGCCAGATCAGACTTGGCCAACTCATCGAATGCCGTAAAGATAGCCTGTGTCGCATCTTGGATCAGCGGCATAAAGTGAGCCACGGCGCGTGGCGACAATGTTGGAGGTACAAATTTGTGGCTCGGCGCAAAGGCAGGAGATGCGCTGTCGCAAGTAAAGAGCATGTCTTGCCCCTCCATGTAGTGCAGTGGGTGTGATGCGTCGGACGTAGTTTTAGTGAAGAGCTTGTCTTCGCGCAACAAATGGCGGGAGATCTCAGGGTCATTAGTGTGATAGATAGTTATTCCCATGTTCATAGTCTTAATCATAGGGCCATAGAGCGAGAACAATCGGTCATAATTTCCGAGAACGTCTGGATATAACTCGTAGCGGTTGCCGACGAAGGGCAGCGAGCGAGGTCCAGGGGGCTCGCGAATGGATTCATAGCGTGTTGCTCGCAATTCGATAATGCCTTTTGTCTGCTGCACATCGTTCAGAGTCGAAAGATGATTGCGTTGTTCGTCGACGAGCCACAATGCTATCTAGAGTTAGCCGAGAATGTCAGGGAACATGATAGCAGAAACACACATTTCGTATCAGCAAATGCAAAGATCTCGGCCAGGGTTCCCTTGAGTTGCTCGAGGCTGGTGAATGGGGACACGTCCAGACTGTGAGAATGCTCACCGTCCTTGCATCTGATGTAAAATTCTTTGCGCATTTTGTTGATTGATCTGTAATTATGATGGCGTGACAACTGCCTCAAGGACAGCAAGTAAAACGTCTCCTTGATGAGAATGACTTGTTTCGGGTAATGAGTACAGTAGTATTATGATTATTGGTTCGTCCTCTTTTGGAAATTCGGCGAAAGGTCGCTTTTGGAAGGCCGTTGGCCTGCAGCTTACCCCAAGGCAGACTAATGAGGACGTTGCCGTTCAAGCGATGAACAGATCTTTGCCCTACGAAGCTGCCTGTCGACAATTCTCGTCTTTTCTTTCGTGACATAGCAGAACGGCGATTGCGTCCACAATGTCCCAGCTCAGCGAAAGCATCACACTTGAACAACTGGCCGACCACAATACCCTAGAGTCGCTGTGGATAGCAATTCATGGTCATGGTAGGCTAATACTTCCACAAATTATGACCCTCTGCAAGTAGAACTGACCAGCTTCTCAGTGTACGATCTCACGACCTTCAGCTCGGACCATCCAGGTGGCATCGAGGCACTCGAGAGTTGTGCCGGGACTGATGGCACAGAGTCGTACGAATATGCCGGCCACAGCAAATCGAATATGGCGAAAATGCAGCAATACCGCGTCGGCACGCTTGCTGGAAGCCTTAAACAAGCTTCTCCCATTTCTTATAATCGCCTTCCTGTGGAGAGTAAGCGCATAAGGAGCGCCACATCCCGCCTCAAGCAGTTGAGGTTCCCTCGCTGGACGAAGCGGGCAGTGACTTTATCCGCGATTTCTCTCGTTGCGGCTCTGTCTTATCAGCGAAGAGACAGCCTTGTTGATTACATTTCGCCGGCACTGAATATCTCTCAACTCCAATTCAGGGCCATTTCGGACCAAAATACTGGACATGCATTTTGGGCAGGCATAGCAATCGCTTCGTCAATAAGCTGCGTGGGTTTTAGCTATCTCTATAAGCTGTTCTTGTCGACTCTCGACTATCAAAACGAATTGTTCAACCTTCCAGCTACGATACCGAGAAAGGCGAAAAGATAGGAAAAAATCACCCGATTTTAAAGCAATAATTTGAACCAAGACCGGTTGTGATAAATTTGCAGCTACATTGATAGGACGTATTGGACTGGGTGCTACGTTAGCGAAAGCGCCCCAGAAGAGGTTTGAATTAGAAACCCGGGGTTGCCCCGCTACTCGTGTTTTCAAGGCCTCATGCCCGCCAACGATCTATCTCTCGAAGCAACAAGGAGTTTTCTTTCATTTGAAATAGATACATACTGAACTTGCGCCACATCACCTCAAGCGAACAGGAAAAGGAATTTGTAGTTAATCCAATGGATTGAATATCTAAGCTATGAGATATAGAACCTATCAAAACTACCTGACCGTTCTAGCTCCATTTTGTATTCGTGTTTGAGGGTTGATTTCCAGTCGTTTACTACCTCCGCTTCGCCAAGCGCAGATACAATGGGCCAGGTTGAAGAGTGAAATGATCACTCATGCCCTCTTCGAACTCAGCTATCGGATTGATACGATCAGGGGCAAAACTCAAGTCGTAGCGCATGATGATCTGTGCTAGCGTAACTCGAACATTCATCATTGCGAGCGGTTTTCCAATGCAATTATACGGCCCAATTGAAAACGGCGCTGTCGCCTTCTTTTCTTTGACCAAGTGCGGAGAGCTGTACCAACGTTCAGGAATAAACTCAGTCGCTCGGGAATAAATGCTTTCGTCTGTGGTGGTGCGTTAACAGGACATATAGTAGCTTCTAAACGAAAGAGCCACTTACCTCGTCCAATAACGTACTGTGGGGCCATTACTTGCGTTCCGCCTGCGACAAATCTGCCGGCAATCATAGCACCTTCGGCAGGAGTCACTCGAGTTGGATGACTAGGATTTGGTGGGAACAGGCGAAGTGCCTCCCAAATGACTCCGTCCAGAAGCTCTATGGTTGAGATTTGGTCGTGTAATATTTCTGCATCCGGTGATTGTGGAACATAGGGTTCCAGTGCTTCACGCAGCTTCTTCACGTATTCGGGTTGTTTGGCAAGTTCAAACAAAGCACAGGCGAGCGTGGTTCTCGTAGTATCGCTAGGCGGCTTTAGTGAATCACCCCATACTAAATCTCTACTACTCAGGCATGCCTTACCTTCCGGCATTAATAAGTAGATGCGATTCCCCAGCCATCAGATTTATCGCGGTATCATCTAAAGTATTGTTGCTTTTGTAGGGCGCAAAGAGGTGACTCATAACGTCCGGCAGCTTAGGCTCAGTCTGTTTGACGGTAGTTAAGTATGAAGTTGATAACATTGAAACTGGGTGAGCACAAACCTTCCATCTTGAAAGCATCTCCTCTTGGGTATACTTCAACATGAGCTTGAAGTCCTTCTGACCGCCGGGAATCGCGACCATAATACGGAATAACCACATTGGCAAATGGAGACCAATAACACTCATCCCCTTGCTGAGAGTTTTGATTGCCCAGTGTTGCTCCTTGGTGTCCAGCATGTCAAACGAATGACCAAATGTCAAGTCGCCCATGACATCCCAGGCATATAACGCCAGCCAATGGTCAATGTCCAGCGATTGACCGGCGTGAGCATCGAGACCGGCAATGAGTTTGTTTCTATATGGTTGGATTCGTTCTTCATAGCCCCGGACCGCCTTAATAGAGAAGGCGGGACTCCAGATTCGACGTAATTCGGCGTGCCCAGCGTGGGTCCGACGAAGAAGCAAGGAGTCTTGTGGTTTGCTGATGTCGTACCACTGACTCTTGAGACATATTGAATCGGCCCCGAAAATGTCCTGAACTGCGCGCGGATGCGTAATCGACAGTTCGCTGGTACCAATGCGCACGAAGTTGCCATGTTGATGGTGCAACTCTTGCAAAGTCTTGTACATTTGACTTTTTCGGATGCGAAAAGGCAGATCAAAGCTGGTGATGCGTGCCGTCCAGGGTCCAGGAAATACGTTGAGCGGGTTCAGGAATGCGCGATACACAAGAAGACTCGCATATAACCCAGCCAGAAAGATAGCGTCGTACACGCATGTTTGTAAAACTGCCTCAACTAGGCGGAACCCTAGTCGATATAGTAGAGTGGTTAAACCTAAAAATGCGACAGTATGAACTTGGATGTAACATACGCCATGAAGGTGATGTTCGCCACGATTAAAATGCCCAACGTAGCAGAGAACGCCAGCGACGAAGGCAAAGAGTTGCAATTCCAGATGCATTTTGGAGCGACTGCGGGAGGCGACGTGAAAACTCCTATCGTGCAAGATAGATCATGTACCTTATGCTCCGCTGTGTATTACGTGATGATATGGACCGGAGGAACACCTAATTTGAAGGAGGCCGAAGTAACTACCAGGCCGCTCGATTCGGCGTCTCGCCTGCATATGAACCGTCTCTGATTTCCGAAAAAGGGTTGCCGGTTATTTTTGTGTTAGTGCTACGCTAAACCTAGAATGGCCCCTATATAAAGTCACGCCAAACACAAGAACCTTAAATATTTCAAAGGTTAGGACAAATTAAGGATTAACTAAAATAATAATAAATAGTAAAAGAACCCTAGTAAAGGATATCTTGTGGTAATATTAGGCGTTCTCTAAATTTATACCTATCTCTTAACTACAGTTATAATTATAATAGATGTTTTTAGGCTGAAAATTCAGGAAGTCGTTACCTACCGTGTCCGTGCATCAAATGCGCGCAATCACCAAATGCGCGGACTTTTACTAGGAAAAATAGAAAAATTCATTAACTTTAGAGTAGTATAACTTTATAAATACTAAATATTTTAAAAAAGTTCCTTAATATTAGTTACTATTAAGACTTATATAAAGAACTTTATAATATAAATTTTTTAAAAATAATATAATTTCAATTTTTTTTAAAAAAAACCAAAAAAAAGGTACTTAAAAATCCTTAAAAAATAAATTTTATATAGAAACTTATATATAGAGAATATTTTTAATATAAAACTTTTTTTTATAAAGTTAATATTAAGAAAGTTAAATAACCTTTCTAGATTTTAAAAATATAATTTTTTATAAATATAATATATCTTTTTTAATATTAACTTTATAAAAATATATCTTATATTAAAAATATTCTCTATATATAAGTTTCTATATAAAATTTATTTTTTAAGGATTTTTAAGTACCCTTTTTTTTAGTTTTTTTTAAAAAAAATTAAAATTATATTATTTTTAAAAAATTTATATTATAAAGTTCTTTATATAAGTCTTAATAGTAACTAATATTAAGGAACTTTTTTAAAATATTTAGTATTTATAAAGTTATACTACTCTAAAGTTAATGAATTTTTCTGTTTTTCCTAGTAAAAGTCCGCGCATTTGGTGATTGCGCGCATTTGATGCACGGACACGGTACCCCGGCACCTGTGGATAGGATACGATGGAAAATATGCCGATGCATCATTAATGATTAACGACCTCGCTTTGACCGCGCTATAGGTTAAATAATGTAACTGCTAACGGCTTTAGGTGGAGCTAACTTGTTGGGACAGCTTATATATATAGCTGGGCCCTCCTCAGATAGCCAAAGCAGCGCAGTTCCTCAATTCCTCAGTCTTCACACCCTTTACATATAACACTCATACCTACCTAGGTACTCAAGCATAACTGGCATATATTCCCTTCCATTTGCACCACTTCGTCAATCACCATGGGACTTCCATCTGTTCAGAAAGCTATCGTTGTCATCGCACCGCAGGAGGCCAAACTCATTACCGACAGGCCCCTCCCAGCTCTCCGGGAGCATCATATTCTCATCAAAGTCGCCTCTGTTGCCCTGAACCCTACGGATTGGAAGCATATCGACCTCCACTCAGCCCCTGGGGCATTACTCGGCTGCGACTACTCGGGGATCGTCGAAGAAATCGGCAAAGGCGTCACTCGATTCGCCAAAGGCGACCGTATTTGCGGTGGCGTCCACGGAGGAAATGCGGTTCAGTTCGAAGATGGTACCTTTGCTGAATACATCGTTGTGAAAGAGCATCTCCAGATTCACATCCCCAAGAATCTCAGCTTCCAGCAAGCCGCCACCCTTGGAGTTGGTCTCACTGCCGTTGGGCTATCTCTTTATCAGAAGTTGAAGTTGAACCTTCCCAACGACCCTACTACTGAGCCGGTCTCAATTCTCATTTATGGGGGGTCTAGTGCCACCGGATCATTGGCAATTCAATTCGCTAAGCTATCTGGATATCACGTATTGACTACCTGTTCACCACACAACTTTGACTTTGTGAAAGGCATTGGGGCCGATACGGTCTTCGATTACAAGGACCCTGGATCTGCGAATGAGATTCGAAGGCTCACAGGTGATAAGCTAAAGATTGTCTTTGATACCATCTCGATTGAGTCCAGTGCCAAGTTCTGCGCAGAGGCGATTTCAACTGAAGGGGGCGCTTACACTTGTCTTCTTCCGATCGCGGTACCTCGAAGCGATGTCAAGGCCGAACTGGTTCTAGCTTACACTGCTTTCGGGGAGGCCTTTGAACTTGGTCCGCATTCCTTTGCTGCGGTCCCCGAGGATCAAGCTTTCTCTGCGCGGTGGTGGCTTCTTGCTGAGAAATTTCTGGCGAGCGGCAAGGTCAAAGTACACCCTCCATCAGTGCGTGAGGCTGGTTTGGAAGGTGTGTTGGGGGATTGGACCTTATGAGGAAAGATCAGGTCAGCGGCCAGAAGTTGGTTTACAATGTTTCCGAGGCTTCTTGAATGATATCTATAGTGCCACAATATTGACTCAGCTTTGCAGCAACAAAATGTCCGAAATAACGTTATGAATACTTTCCATGGCTACTAGGTGGCACCTGATGTCTCTCAACTGAGAGATGATTCAAATGTTTCCCCATAGTCTTGCTTTGTGTAAAGACTGACAAGGTGTCAGGGGTCTGTGATCCCTGTTAAATCCCAGCACTGTAGATAAGAAGTTTCGCCACTTTCCTGCTTCCCTTATTTCCTTCTTTCTTGTCCCCATCTTCCTCGACTTTATATGGATTGCGATCCTGTTCTATCGGTGTCTAGGCTGCTAGAGGGAAGAAAGAGAGTAGCTACGTGCGTGCGGAGCTCCGAAGAAAAGGATAAAAGTATCAGGGTCCAAGTGGTAAAGGAGAAGAGAAGCTCCCTAACCCTAAAGAGCCGAAACTCCCGAGAC